>JAKZJJ010000152.1:0-140946 GCA_030015415.1 Cynopterus sphinx
GTCCAGTTTCAGAGACTTACAGGGGCAACTGATAGGCAGTGTCAAGCCTTGATAAAGCACTGGTCCTCTCATAAACCGGACTCTAGGTTAGAGAAGGCAACAACCCTAACCACACTGCTCACAGCATTGTCTCCTTCATTCTACCTACAGATCCAGTATGGGCGATCTAGGGATCACTTTGTAGCTCCACACCAGGGCAGCCTTTGAGCATCGCAAGCAGTAGGCATGATTCTGGATCTACTGGGGGAGCCCCTACCAAGGGGCCACACAAAACCACGTATCCAGGACGCTGGCACTAGACCACAATAGAACTCCATTAGCTAATACAATACAAAGGATGGTTCCAACAAGTACACAAGCCTGCTAAGGGGGCAAATCTCTCACTCAGTGGGAGTCAGCCCCTACATGGCAGTCACAGTACCCCTGTGGAAGCTGCCAATTCCCCTAACAGTTAGCCTGGAGCATAATCCTCCATCCACCACAAACTAACAACAACAATAAAGTCTAAGATGCAACAGAAAAATCAATGCTATCAACTCCATATTAAAGATTTAGCATATTCGACCCCCACCATAGGGGGATCAGGGAGAAGTGCATGATCACTGGGTCTCACAGGACACCTTTCTACCATTAGAGCCACTCCTGGCTGAGGCTGAGAGATGAAACAAATATCCCTGACACATAAGAAACAAACACAGAGAGGTTGCTAATTACTAAATGGAGAAAACAAAGAAACATGCCACAAATGAAATAACAAAAGCAAAATTCCAGAAAAATAAGTGCTTAAATAAAATGGAGGCAAGCAACCTATCAGAGACAGAGTTCAAAAATAATGGTTATAAGGATGTTCAAATTTTGACCTTAGGGGAGAGTACCTGGATGATACATAATGAGAATTTTGCCAGAGAAACTAGTAAGTATAAAGAAGAACAAATAAAACCACAAAAAGAACCAGAGCAGAAATGAAGAATCATCAATAATTGAAGTGAAGAATATCATTCATGATTCCACAGTAGGTGTTGGATGAAGCAAAAATACAGAATTGGCAAACTGGAAGCTGTCGAGGTAACAGAATGCACCCAATCAGAAACAACAAAAAAAGAAAAAGAATTAAAAACATTAGAATAGTTTAAGAGACCTCTTTCGGACAAAGCCATGAAGTGTAATAATATTTATATCATAGTAAAAAATTCCAGCTAAAGGAGAAGAGAGAGAATAAGGATTAAAAATCTATCATATGAAGAAATCACACAGAAAACTTCCTAACTGAAAAGGCAAAGGAATTAGATATACAAGTTCAGGAAGCACAAAGAGTTCCAAACAAGAGGAATCCAAATGAGTAACCACATCAAGACACATTGCAATTACCGCTTCCACATGCCAAAGGTGAAGAAAGGTGAAGAAAGAATCTTAAAAAGGTAAAAAAAAAAAAGGCAGCTTAGTTACTTACAAGTGTGCCCCCTAAGTATTTCCATAAGAATGTCTGCTGGGATTTTTTCAATGGAAAGTGCAGGTCAGTAGGGACAAACAAGAAATATTCAAAGTTAATGAAAACAAGAGCTCTACAACCTAAGACGTACTCTACCCATCAAGGCTTTTTATTAAAATGGAAGGCGAAGATAAAGAGTTCCCAGACAGGGAAAAAGCTTAAGGAATTCATTAACAACAAGCCAGTATGACAAAAAATGTTAAAGGACTTCTGTAAAAGAGAATGGGTGAAAAAAACAAAATAAAGCCAGACAAATATGAATAATAAAAATGACTAGTAATCTACATGCGAATCAGTAATCACTTTTAAATGCAAATGGATTAAATGATCCAATCAAAAAGACATAGGATATCCAAACGGATAGGAAAACAAGACCCATGCACATGCTGTCTACACAGAGACCCACTTCAGATCAAATGATACTCACAGACTGAAGGTAAAGTGATGTAAAAATATATTTCATTCAAATGGAAATTAAAAAAAAGCTGTGCTAGTGATACTTATATCAGATAAAATAGACTTTAAAACAAGGCTATAATAAGAGAAAAAGAAGAGCATTACAACATAATGATAAAGGGATTGATAAATCAAGAGGATATAACCCTCGTAAGCATATACGTGCCCAACATAAGAGCACCTATATACATAAAACAGTTACTGACTAATATAAAAGGAGAGGTCAAAAGTAAAACATTCACAATTGGAGACTTTACCACATTGGTATCTGTTGACACCAATGGACAGATCTTCCAGGCAAAAAGTCAATAAAGGAACAATGGGCCTAAAAGATGCACTAGGCCACATAGATTTAACAGACATTTTCAGAGCATTTTTCCCAGAGCAGCAAAATATACATTCTTTTCACATATACATGGGACATTTTCCAGGGCAGACCACATGTTAGGACACAAAACAAATCTCAATAAATTTAAGAAGATTGAAATCACATTTTTTTTTTTATCGCAATGGTATGAAATTAGAAATCGACTACAAGAAAAAAAAACTGGAAAATACACAAACACATGGAGGCTGAATAACATGCTACTAAACAATGGAAGGGTTATCAATGAGATCAAGGAAGAAATCAAAAGATACCTAGGGACAAATTAAAATGAAAACACAATGATCCAAAATCTATGGGACACAGCAAAAACAGTCCTATGAGGGAAATTCACAGCAATGCAGAACTACCTCAAAAAATACTATTTGCAAAGAACCCTAAAGATTCCACCCCCAAACTGTTAGAATTGATCAATGAATTCAGTCAAGTAGCAGGTCACAAAATAAATATTCAGAAGTCAGTGGCATTTTTATACACCAGTGATGAACTTTTGGAAAGAGAAATTAAGAAAACAAGACCATTTACAATTGTATCAAAACAATAAAAAATCCTGGGAATCAAATTAACCAAAAAGATAAAAGACCTGTTCTCAGAAAATTACAAGTCATTGAAAAAATACATTGAAGAAGATACAAATAAATGAAAGCACATGCCATGCTATAGGAAGAATCAACATCATTAGAACAGCCATCTACCCAAAGCAATCTATAGATTCGGTGCAAACCCTATCAAAATACCAATGACATTTTTCAGAGAGCTAGAATAAATAATCTTAAAATTTATATAGAACCATAAAAGAGTCATCAAATAGTCATGGCAATCTTGAGAAAGAAAATAAAGTTGGAGGTATCACATTACATGATATCAAACTGTATTGTATGCCTACAGTAATCAAAACAGCATGGTACTGGCATAAAAACAGATACATTGAGCAGTATAGAAAGGCCAGAAGTAAATCCACACCTAATACACTCAATTAATATATGACAAAGGAGACAAGAATATACAATGGGGTAAAGACAGTTTCTTCAATAAATGGTGCTGGGGAAATTGGACAGATACATACAAAAAAAAGGAAAGGAGAATTGGACAGATACATACAAAAAAAAGGAAAGGAGAGAGAGAGAGAGAGAGAGAGAGAGAGAGAGAGAGAGAGAGAGAGAGAGAGAAGGAGGGATG
Source organism: Cynopterus sphinx (assembly GCA_030015415.1). NCBI lineage: Eukaryota > Metazoa > Chordata > Mammalia > Chiroptera > Pteropodidae > Cynopterus > Cynopterus sphinx. The sequence continues at coordinate 3,510 of JAKZJJ010000152.1, forward strand.
GAGGGAGGGAGGGAGGGAGGGAGGGAGGGAGGAAGGAAGGAAGGAAGGAAGGAAGGAAGGAAGGAAGGAAGGAAAACAAACTGGACCACCTTTTTACACCATATGCAAAAATAGACTCAAAATGAATTAAAGACTTAAAAGTAAGACCTGAAACCATAAAACTTAGAAGAAAATATAGGTAGTAAACGCTCTGATATTGCTAACAGTAACTTTTTTTAGATATATCTCTTCGGGCAAGGGAAACAGAAAAAAAATGGGACTACATCAAACTAAAAAGGAGAGAGGGAAATTAGAAAGATCATTTTACAAACTATATAAATGTTTAACCAATGTACTGTATACTTGAAACTAATAAAATAAAATAAAAAATAATAAAAAAACATACATGTATTATCTCAAAGTTTACATGGATCAGAAGTCCAGGAATGATTTAGTTGAGTCCTCTTCTTAGGGTCCCCCTAGGTTGCAATCAATGTGGTGGCCAAGCCTGTGGTCTCATCCGAGGCATGAGGTTCTCTTTCAAGATTGTTGGCAATTGCCAGAATTTAGGTTCTTGTGACTGTAGAATGGAGGCACTCAGCATTTCTAGTCCGTTCATCATTCTCTGCCATCTGACCCTATATATTTATAGCAGCTTATTTCTTCAAAAGTAACAGAAGAGTGTCTACTTCCATTTGTTTTATCACTGAATTCTAAATCCAGTTTTAAAAGGTTCACCTGATTAGGTCAGGCCCACCCATGAAAAGTTGCCTTTTTATTAACTTGAAGTCAACTTAATAGAGACCTTAATAACATCTCCAAAATCCCTTCACCTATATCAAATTAAAAATATATCATACTCTCATATTCATAGGAGTAAAATCCCATCATATTCTAGGTCCTGCCCATACTCGGTGGATTACACAAGATTTATATACTGCTCGTGGTGGAGGTACTGTTTTAGAATTCTGCCTGTGGTAGTCTCATAGGTTTTAAGACATGAAGGTCTTTTTTAAACTTGAGAGTTACAAGGTGGGATTGTAAACTTACAAAAGGCCATTTGTTTTCTCCTAGTTATTTGACCTTCCACTAAAACTTTGGTTTTATGATCTATTTAGTTCTGCATATTAGTTTACAGTCCTAAAAGAAATATTGCATTTTTTAGACTATTTTTTTTATAATAATTTTAGGTTCACAGAAAAATTAAGCAGAAAGTAGAGTTCTCATTCCCTGCTCCACACTTGCACAGCCTTTCGCACTGTTATCATCCCGTACCAGCGTGGACTATTTGTTGCAATCAATGAACCTAAATTGACACATAATTATCACCTAAAATCTATAGTTTATATCAGGTGGTATTCATTCTGTAAGATTTGACAAATGTATAACGGCATGCATTCACTGTTATAGTATCATAAAAAGCAGTTTTCCTGCTGTAAAAATCCTCTGTGTTCAACCTATTTACCCTTCCTTTGCTCCAACCTCTGTCAGCATTTTTTTACTATCTCCAAAGTAAAAGTATGCTTTTTCCATAATATCATACAGTTGAAATCACACAGTGTATAGGCTTTTCCGTTTTTTTTATTCCAGTTAGTAATATGTATTTAAGGTTCTTCTATGTCTTTTTATGACTTGATAGTTCATTGTTTTTAGATACAAATAGTGTATATACTACAACATTGTTATCAATTCACCTATTAAGGACATCTTGATTGCCTCAAAGTTATGGCAATTATAAATAAATTTGTATAAACATTGTGTTCAGATTTTTTTGTGAACAGTTTTTCAATTCATTTGGGTATAAACCAAAATGTGCAATTGCCAGATTCTATTGTAAGAACATGTTTAATTTTATAAAGAACTGACAAACTGTCTTCCACGGTAGCTGTAACATCTTTAAAAACTAAAAAAAAAAAGTTTCAATTACATTTAACACACATTGTTATATTAGTTCCAGGTGTACAACAACATTTTGTTTAGACATTTATATAACATACAAAGTGATTGCTCTAAATAGTCTAGTACCCATCTGACAACGTATGTAGTTATTACCATATTATCGATTCTATTTTAAATGCTGTATTTACATGAAGCACTTCACATTCTGTGACTGTTTTTATAACTAGCAACTTGTACATCTTAATTCCTTTTCTTTTTTGTTTCTGTTTTATTTATTTATTTATTTATTTATTTATTTATTTATTTATTTATTTTAGATTGTACGTGTAAGTGAAATCATATGGTATTTGTCTATGTATGATTTATTTCACTTAGCATAATACCTTCTAGGTCTATCCATATTGTTGTAAATGACAAGATTCCATTCTTTTTACAGCGAAGTAATATTCCATTGTTTATATGTATCACATCTTCTTTATCCATTTATCTATTTATGGACATCAAACTAAAGAATTTTTTCACAGCAAACCATCAACAAAATAATAAGACAACATACTGAATGGGAGAAGATATTTGCTAATGATACATACAATAAGGGATTGATATACAAAATATATGAAAAACTCATACAACTTAACACCAAAAACAAAACAAAACAAAACAATCTTATTAAGAAATAAGCAGAGGATCTGAATAGACATTTCTCCAAAGAGGACATACAGATGTCCAATAGAGATATGAAAAGATGCTGAACGTCACTAATTATCAAAGAAATGCAAATTAAAACCTTAATGAGATATCACCTCACACCTGTGAGAATGACTACCAACAATAAATCAACAAGCAACAGTGTTAGCGAGGATGTGGAGAAAAGGAAACCCTCATGCACTATTGGCAAAAGAAACCCTCATGCACTATTGGCAGGATTGATATAAGTAGTTTAGATGGAGTTTCAAACAGTTCTCTGAGAAAATGACATTTAAGTTCTTATAACCTTTGTCAGTGTATTTTTCTAAGTCAAGTTTGGCACATTTTACATTGGTTGTCCAGAGGTACATTGGTAAAACCAGATAAGTCAATTGTTTGGTTTAGCTTAGGGAAATCATTTGACCCAACTTCAAGCAGAAGAATTGGATTCACATTAGGATTTTTGCTGTCTTAGATCAATCACATCTACTTGGTAAGCTTAGTGTAATGTATTAACTATTGTTAGAGTTCCCAAGGGATAGCCCCTAAGAGCTATGATCATTCTCTTACTTTCTCTACAGTTAAAGATTTAGATGAACTACGCATTTGTTAACTAGAGTAAGATGACTAGATAAAGCAGACTTCGTAAAGTGAAAGTCAGGCAGAGAAACTTAACCACTTACACCAAAATACTGAAAACTAAAAGTGAAATAAAAAACAAAACAAAACAAAAAACAAAGGATAAGTAAAATGTATCTGCTGGAAACAGATAACCAAGGCTTTATATTTAAATATTTAATAATCCCTTTTCTTAAGTCTAAATAGCAAACAATTTCTTTTCTGCCAGTATTGGTGAAATGATTTTCTGATCTGGGTGTGGTAGCCGAATTGGGGTTGTTTAGGCCCCAGACATTACTCTACTACATGATTTGTTTCAAAATCTGCTTAAATTGTTTCAAATCTACTTGAATTGTTAGGAGTCTTTAATGTTGCATATGTGATTCCAAGAATAAATTAGACTTCCTTCAGGAAATTCTAGGTTGTTGACAGGATTTAATAATTAAAGAAAAGAGTTATTCCCAAGTTACCACACTATGTTAGAATTTGTCCAGAAGGATCTCAGGACTAGAATCCTTATATAGGAGCAACTAAGAATATTAACAATAATTTAAAGATCCTTGAAGAATTCTCCAAACTTAAATTTAATTGATTTGTAAAACCAAAAATACCTTACATAGTGCTTGAAAGGGTTAATGGGCAAAAACTACATTGGAAACATACATTTTATATAAATATTTTAAGGGGAAAATAAATATCAAGAAATTATCAAGGACTTGCTAGTTATCAGATATTTTGCTACCTAGAAACAAAGCAGTGGATCATACTCACAGGGGTCTGTCTTATGGAGATAGCAGTCCAGTGTGGGTTTGAACAATACACAGACAGTCACAAACAAAAATAATAGATGTTGAACAGGAGGTATTAGACTGGGCACAATAACAAAACATGCATGAGACAATGACTCATATTTTAAAGTTTTGATTAGGTTTATCAAGTAAGAAATAGAGGAAATAATTCAGAAAAAGAAAGCACAGGGTTACATACAGTGGGAAAGACTTTTCCAGACTTTAGATGTGCAAAAGCTCGAGTACAGCAGTCATCATATTGCTATGTTTTCTGTTGTTTAGGGCTGCATAGAAGAAAGGAGATTGCCAACCACTGCTAGAAGATATTTTCATTATAGCCAAGGACTGAATTTTTATCAGTTCTATGGAAGGAAAAAGAATGAGGTCATGATGGTGATGGTGATGGTGATGGTGATGGTGATGGTGATGGTGATGGTGATGGCGTGACTGGGTCTACTTATCTAGGTCACCCTTAGTATTTCTTCTGATCTGCGTTTCAGTACTACTTAGACATTTCAACAATACCCAGAAAGAAATGGCATAGAAAAGTCATAAGAATAGAAAATAATGTCAACAGAGTCCCACTAAATGAGGATAGGAGTTGACAGATGGGCTAAAATTAAACATGTTAATTTATTCAATATAAAAGCTGATGACTTAGACAAATAAATTATCCTTACATTATTTCTGTTCATAAGAATATTTTTCTGTTTAACACTTTTTTCAGGGCAACATTGACATCTTTATTCCTCAGGCTGTTGATCAGGGGATTTTATATGGACATGACAATAGCATAAAACACAGAAGATATTTTCCCTTGGTCCATGGAGATCACAAATGATGACTGCAGGTACATGAATGCTGCAGATCCGAAAAAGACAGCAACAGCCAAGATGAAGAAGCTGCAAGTGCTGAAATCTTTGGACTTACCCTCAGTGGAACGGATGTGGAGAATGTGGGCAATGATGAAGACGGAGGAGCTAAGGATGGTTAGGCCGGGGGCAAGAATGTTAATTGCACTAAATATTAGAACTAGTAATTTGTTGGTATAGGAACTAGAACAGGATATTTTTAATAAGGGAAGAAGATCACATAAATAATGATCGATCACATCAAACTTGCAGAAATAAATTCTAAGAAGGCAGTCTATAAGATCAAATGCACAAACCACGCTATCATATACACCCCCCAAACCAGGGAGAAACAGGTTCTATAGGACATAATGATGTTATAAAGCAAGGGGTTGCAGATGTCAACATAGCTGTCATATGCTTTTACAGCACAACATATAACACTCCGAGATAGCAAAAAGAAGGAAGAAATAGAGCTGAATCGTGCATTCAGGGTAGAAGATGGTGTACTTCTCTGTCACAAAGTTTTCTGGCATCTTTTGGGGTAATGACAGTGGAATGGCAGAGATCGATGAAGGACAAGCTGCTGAGGAAATAGTACATAGAGGTGAGAACTGAGCCCTATCAGTGTGATCATGCCAAGGTTCCCCACCACTGTGACCACATAGATTCCTAGGAAGAGTAAGAAAAAGAGCAGCTGGAGCCCTGGCTGTTTGGTCAGCATAGTAAGGGCGAATCAGTCACTGTGGAAAGATTTCCAAGGTCCATGTCTTCTCAGCAGATTCTAAGTTTAAAAAAGAGAAAATGAATGTATTGGTGTGTGTGTGTGTGTGTGTGTGTGTGTGTGTGTGTGTGTGTGTACACGTATGTGTGAGTACATGTAAAGGGGAGCATGCTTATGTGGAAAATATTATTTTATCCCTCAACAGAGAAAATTCATAATGAAGGATCTCTTGAATTCTTTTGCAACTCAGAAACGACCAGTGATTCTGGTTGATTAGAGAAGGAATTACAGACATCAAGAAACTTATAATTAAGATACTTCATAACTTTTTAAGAGAAAATGCCAATTTTTCATTTTAAAGTCAGCTAGAAGAAACATTAATACTTTTGTTTCTGATGACTTTTTAAAATTCCTTCCATATTCTATATGTGCATGTTAGTATCCTACATGTGAAATGGCGTACTATTTTCTTTTTACTCTGAATAAGTAATATTAGTGTGTGCTTTCTATAATTTATAAGCATAGGATACTTAAGCCTGTGAAAATGAGCGTATTGATCTGAGCAATTTTTCTTACTAGAATCCTGAGTCGAAACAGCTGAAGAAATGGGTGACTGGGATTCTGCTGCTGTACGTCTCCGTTTCCTTACCCCAGGCCTACTAACCCAGGAGGCAGAAACATAACTGCTTGGCATGGATCATGCTTATATTTTTTCAACAGTTTTTGTCAGACCAAAGAACCATTCTCTCTTATCTGGTTCTATAATATAATGGCCCAAGTGTAGGTAATGTATTCCACCAGTGTGACCAGAGGATCAGTGGACTATGTAATTTGGACTTCACGATTGAAGTGGTAGAGTTCAGAATACTGTTCATATTCCCAAAATATGAGAATAGTTTTTTAAAAAGACACTAGGTGTTATTTATGCTGTTTTTTTTATAATCACGTATTTTGCCTATGTTCTCCACAGAATTCAAAGATAATGGAGATGTAAATTACAAAACACATGCCAAATACAATCAGAAATTTTAATTTAAATTCATGCTAATATACAATGTGATGAGTTTTCTTAAAAAATAACACTGTATTTTTAAATTTGCAAAGAACATGAGTAGATGCCAGAAAATGTAGATTCATATTATTAGTCAACATTCAGGTAGTAATTGGATTAGTGTATTCAGTTTGGGGTTCAATGTGTGATATAGAAAAACTATAAATTTCAGAAAAAAATGATCTAGAAATTTCTTATTTGAGAAATGGCTAAAATAACAGAAAATTTCAAAGCAAAAATTCTGTCACATAACAATTATTTCAATTGTAAAAATACTGTTTTCGTTAAGAGGTATTAGCCCTATTGTATATGTCCCAAAAAGAGTGAAAGAAAATTGACTACTTGAAACTATGGGGAGAAATATTTGGTTTTACAGCAAAGATGAACATTCCAACTATCAGACATACTCTGAACTTGTAGTAAGAAATGTTTAAACACTGGCTGAGTAACAAATCACTTAACAGGTATTATTAAGGACACAAACACCAGGTGGTAGGTGGATTAAATTATCTTTAACCTCTCTTCCAGTTTCAATATTTCAATATTCAAGATTTTATAATTCTAATAGGTCCTAATATTAAGTTAGACAGTTGTGGATGCAAACCTTAACCTAACTTCATACTTACTATGTGACTTAGGTATAATTATATCTACTCCCCAAACCTCTGAAAACCAAAAATGTTAATATTTGTCTCATGTGAAAATTAAGCTAAATGATATCAGTGTGTTTAGTGCAGTTTCTGGCTTTCATCAGAACTTCATAAATGTCTGTGTTGTTTTAATTTTAATCTATTGAGTTTCTCTCTGACGTATTTTTATTTAACCAACACTTTCATTCTGGAGCTTTATTTTTATTTTCTTATCTTATTCTCTACATGAATCCACAAAATAATACAGAAATTTCTCATCTTTTACCAAAAATTTACCTCCTAAAACCATCAATGTTTTTCACAGTCTCCAAATAAAGTTGCAACCAAATTTTCTGTCATTCAAAGATTTTTACCAACTGGCAGCAACAACAACAACAACAAAGGATTTTTTTTTATGCCCCAATAATTATTATATGATTTAGTTATTTCACACACACACAAAAAACATTTGGTAAGCTATTTTTTGATTCACTATATTCTCTTAGCTTTTCTTGTATTCTATCCTCTCTGTCCTATGGAATCTATGTAGCAATTAGGGAACTTCAGTTAAGGGCTTTAGAAATGAAAGCTCCAGCTAATGAGACTGTTTTTTTGCGTGCCCATAAATATGTTTCTTATGTTTACATTTAGCATGTTAATTCTGTATTAATCATTATGAGTTATGACTAGTTTTTCTTCTGTATTAGATTGCAAATTACATAACAGTGCTTGGCATAGTAGCTGCCATACAGCACATCTCAATAAATGTGTTTTTTATTAAAAGTATTGAAAAAAGTGTAGAGATAAGTTAACATAGATTCAGTATAAGTAAACAAAGCCCTTACTCTGCTTGAGTTGAAGTGAGTGACAAAGAAGTGCTTACCACAATTTTATTCAGCAGGGGACAGGGAGATGATAAAAACAACCACCATCACCACAACAACAGAAACAACAACAACAACAACAAAAACTGTGCTCATCATGAAGTGTGAGTATTAGATGAGAAAAGGCAGAAATAGATAAATAACTACATGCTTGTCTAAATACATTGGGAAGGAGAACTTAAGTAGCACAGTCTAAAATTTTAAAAGTCAAGTAATGGAACTAAGACATACCATTCCTCTTCCCCTAAATTTCAGTGCTGTGTATTTTTCTCCTCCATTTCTCTGAAGGAAAAAAATAATTCTGATGATACTAATAAATAGATCTGTACACTAACCTTGCAAGACTACCTGGTGCTGAAGGAATTATAGCCTAAAAGTTGTCATGGCAATAATTTTAGGCACTGGTTTGATCTCTGATGAACCTAATGACCTTCTGCAAAGGCTGGTTAATGTATTTGATGATTTTAGACCCTGGTATTTATACTAAGAGTATGGTTAAGAGCAAATAACGATAACGACCTCCCACTAGAATCCAATCTCATAGTATCAACTCCTGGGAAAGGAGACAATTAAAATTTTCCTTACCTCTGCGATTAGCACTCAATCTTTGATAGTGTCACATAGGCATCATTCATTGTTTTGTTTGTACTATTGATTGAAATAAAGCATGTACTATATTTTGTTAGAGGTTTAATGAATTTCTTGTCAAGTTATTTAAAAGTTTAAAAATTTAAAAAATTTTAAAGACATACTAAAAGAATTTTCTAAAGTGATTTCTCACAAGAGGAAAAAAGTAGAAAATCAGTGGAAACAACGTTCTACATAAAATTTGAAAGATTTTATTATCATTGACTTCTACTCTATTTAAGTGTCATGGTGTACTCATAAAACAGTAATATTTAGAATATTTTAACATGAAATGAATGAAAGCATCTGCTAAATGTTATCATAAACTTATGGGAGGTTCCTAACAAGGCCAACAAGAAAAGATGCCTTATTTTCTAAAATTAAAAAAGAAATATTGAGAAACAATAAAGACATGTGTTATGTAAAATTAGTTTACTCGTTTAGAAATAAAATTGTATTTAGTGTTTTTATTCAAAATGCTTACTAAATTTTATATCATTTTTGAGACAATAATTACAATAAAATATTTGTTAATCAAATTTACTTTTTCAAGCTTTGAGATAATTGGCATGTAACATTGTATAAGCTTTAGTCATACATTTTGATTTGATACATTTATATATTGTAAAATAATTACCATGGTAGCATTGGCTAACAGTGCCTGCCATCATGCTACATACTTACTTTTTTGCGTATGTGATGAAAACATTTAAAATCTACTCTCTTTGAAACTTTAATATATAATATTATTGTATGTTTTAATTATTAACTATAATTGCCATGCTACACATTAGATCCCCAAAACTTACTCATGTGATAACTGAAAGTTTGTACCCTTGAAGCAATATCTCCCCATTTCTCCAATGACTATCTGGTAACCAACATTGTACTCTGTTTCTATGAGTTTAACTTTTTTAGATTTTACACAATAGTGAGAGTATACAGTATTTGTCTTTCTCTGACTCATTTTACTTAGACTAATGCTAAGTTCTCATGATCTATCCATGTTATTGCAAATGGCAGTATTTTTTTCCTCTTGGCTTAATTGTATTCCATTGTGTATATACATGAAATGTATTCACATTGCTAAGGTTGTTTCCATATCTGGATGATCATATGTACTTTAAAATACTTTAAAGTATTGTTAGATGTTAAATTTTAATTTGTTTCTTAAAGGAATTTTTGCAAATTGCTTGAAAAGAGCAAAAACCTAGAACAGAATATTTTATAAACCCAACAGAAATTGTTGTTCATCAATAATTGTCAAACCTTAGAACAAGAAATATGATACAATGAAAGACATGCTGTCTTTCTTAAAAATTTAACAATTTAGATAGATAATATCCAACAGTATTCACTGTATTCATTAACAGTAAACAATAACCAGAAAATATCATTATTAAATATGGGTGATGAGCCAGAAGTGTGCCCAATAATAACCAGAAATACAGAGAATTAAACAATTCTGTTTCTCACTGAAAGTTGTATAAAAGTAAATGATGTGTGAAATTTAGAAAGAGGGGATGGAGTCAAAAAGCCATCTCAGGATGAGAAAGCATCTTGGATGAAGACAAAGCCATGAAAGTGAATCAGTGTTGTCAAGGTGTTACATAACTACCCCACCCAGCATGACATACAGCTTTTAGCAGATCCTCATAGTTATTAAAATATAAATATATTTTATTTATGCATTATGTATTTTACTTTAATTATATTTAATCTATTATTCTTCTTGATATAATGCTACATTCAAATTCTAAATTTGAGCTCTCGAGAGAGCAGAATTAAGTTGTCTATAACTAAATACTGCTATCATTTCTAATTTTTGTTCTCCCTTTCTTTTTCAATATTAAAGGTCCCTGAATATTAGTTTGGCAAATGGCTATACGGTATTTCTTAGATACTGTTGCATCTACTTTTAGCTTTTTGACTAAGTCCTTACCAAAGAGAGGTAAGTAGAGGTGAGGCATGTCACTTTTAGGCAGCATTCTTGGAGTTAAGAGATAATTTCTTCTCCTTTTACAGCTTTCTGATGGCTGAGTGATGTAGATGAAGAATTGAATGGAGCCATTATCTGAGACCAGAAGATGGAAGCTGCATTTTGTGGTTGCCAAGAAATTTAAAATAAGCTTACATCCTTCATGAACCACTGTTCAAGCTTTGAGCCATCTTCCGATAAGGCACTGTGGTGTGTGTGTGTGTGTGTGTGTGTGTGTGTGTGTGTGTGTGTGTGTGTGTGTGTGTGTGTGTGTTGTGTGATATACACTCAAACCTAATTGCAATTAATATGAAAGATAAAAAGTTATTGTTTGAAGTCCCTTCCTGTAACTAACTGATGATCTCTGAAAATGCTAATTGTATAGGAGAAACTGTTTTCCTTTAGAAATTCATACATGCTTATATCAGAGTTAATGAAAAATGAACTCTGTTGGAGAACATTTTTTTTAAGTCTATCATAGTGCCTACTGTTAAAATACATTACTCTACCATGCTTTTTTCCATCTTTAAAGCATTTGATAGCATACATCTTTCTGTAATGGTACCTAATAAATCTTATATTTTGTTAATTTTTTTTCTCATAGTAGGTCTTCTTCTTCAAAGTTCTTTAACTCTTTTTTGAATAGTAGAGTTCTATCTTTATTTTGGAATCTACCTGATATCTATTCTAATATTTTAATAGTATGTCTTCTACCAGTTCTCAGATAACTAGAGTCACTGCAGATATTTTTATCATTCTTAATACTTTTTAACAATTATAAAGTGCAAATGAATTCTTGGAAACACAAAATTTTTTTCATAGTTATTTATACCAGCCACCAATATAAAAAAATGACTATATTTTTTGTTTAATGCCCAAAGTAATAAAATAGAATTTACATACACATAAGCCAGTAAAACCCTAATGATAAAAATGCATATTGATATATAATAAATACATGTACATATAAGTTATACATAAATATATACATATATACATAAACATAAGCACATATAAGGATAGATACATATACATATACAGATAGGTTTTTATAGAGTTAAAAATGAGGTATCAAGAATAAGACTAATTAGTACTTAGAAATCCAAGAAGAAATTTTTCTCTAATTCTCGAAGAGAAATAATTTTCTTTCATTCATTACATTTTGGTTTTATGGGATTAAGATAAAGGCAACATGTCAATGAGGTGTTAATGTCACATATTTGAAGGCAAGCTCATAACAAAGCAAACACTCCTTTATACCTGTTAGACAAGACATACAGTTTTTAAAAGATTTTAACTAGGTATAAATGCTCATGCTGAGTCAAAGAAACAGTATATCTGTGCCCTCCTTGCCTCTGCTTCCACATAATAGAGATAAGCAGACAAGAGCATGGATTTATATGGCGATGTCTATGCTTGTCTTCTTAATGCAACTTTTGGGGGAGGCTTTAAAAATCAGAGGCATCAGAAACAACACAACCATAACTTGTCATCAAAAAGTGGTTTTAAAACAAAATTGAAATATCTGTTACCTAGGAGGCTGAGTTGCTATTTAATGGAGAGAGCTGAAACACATATAGATGCTGTTATCATCAGCTCCATCGTTTTACAGCTCAATTATGAAATAGCATTGCTGTGGAACAACATGGCTATGAGGCATCCCTGGGTGAGGCAGCCCTGGGGAGATGCTCCTCTCTGTCTAGACAACTCTACTCTGCTCCAGTCTGCTCCTGTGAGATATCTTCAGTTTTTCTGGGGAAACACACTCTTCAGTATTTGGTGGAAAAGGAAAGTGTGCTCGGAGCTAGCAGGGAGCTGACTTATATAGAAAGAAGTCCCTGGCCTGGGTCCCTGATTGATCAGGACTCCAGATCCTCACAGTTTGGTTTAAAAAGTACTGTCCTGATTGGTCAGAGTGGAGCTGCTATCATTGGTCAATGAAGATGCTAATAGGGATAAAGCTGGGAAGCTCCTATATTTAATAGGGAAAGTCTCAGTCCTATTTGTTGGAATATGACTCCAGGAACTCCTTTATGAGGGTTGGCACAGATGGCAGGAACACAGTCCAGACAGGAGGCAGGCAGCCCAGTGCAAGCAGCAGGCAGTTTATTGAAGGCTTCTCCCTAAAGCGAGGCTTGTGTGAGAGGCCCCTGATTAGCAATGGCTCTTAGGCTCTTTTTATAAACAGAGCTCAGTTAGCCATCAGGGGCCCTTCTCAACAGGACATTTGTTCTTGGAGTCAACAAGTTTCAATTAGGGTACATACATTTCAATGACTAAGTTTTACATAGATGGAAATAATGTACAGATGAGGTTGGGTTACCATACTCTTTGGCGTCAAGGAATCTGGGAATAGCATCCGGAAATAACCAGTATAAAGTCTTCAAGACATGCTTTTACCAGGATGTAGAAAGAACAGGCACTGCTTTCTATAATCATTTATCTCTCCTATTGAAACTGTTAAAAAGTATATGTGACTATCCCCATGAAGTGTTCCTCAGTAAGGAATTTGAAAAGCTTAATATTCTCTTCTGGTTACTGATTTTAGAGCAGTTTAAACACCCTATCTTTTTCAAAGGAAATGCACATAATTCAATTAATTTGGATATAATTATTTTTAATACCATTGTTTTATATATCAATTTCCATTTTTTCAAATCTTAATATAATAGTAAACATATTTGTTCATAAATACTTACACAGAAATTATCATCTCTTCCAAATTATCAAGTAACTTGTAAACCAAGTTTCCTCCTCTATCCCTGCACTTCCAAATACAAACACCCTCATGACTTCTAAAGTCAGGGAGACTTTCAATTCTGTGCAAGACTGTAGATATTTCTACATCCACCAGATTGTGACAGAGCACAGCTTGCAGAATACAAATGCATGAGAGGTGCCCAAACTGGAGTGATTTATGTGTAGAGTTAACACTGACTTATCAGACTGCACCACAGATTCCAAATACTAACAGACTTCCTATTGTCTGTAAGGCTAACACATGTTGAAAAGGAGAAGGTGACCTTAGTTACCATCCTCAAACAGGAACAAATAATAAGGAAGAGATTCACGGATGACTTAAAGAGCTAGAAGAGAGCCCACATGCCCCAGTCTTTTGAAGTACAAGCCTAAACCGTTAAGAAAGTGTATTCCTAGTTGTTCCACCCTCTGGGCTTGCAGTAGCTATTGCAGCCACTGATTTACTTTCAGTTTGGAAAGGTAGGTCACAAGTGGGATCATTGTGACCTTGAACAACCCTCTTTTTTGCATTTTGCATTCCATAGATGTGACAACACAGACTAACACAATCTGGACACACACAGCTTAGTGCAACCTGCCCTTTGCTCACATTACAGGAACTCAAAACCCCAAAGGGAGAGATTATATACTAATATATTATTAAAAGGAAAGTTTAAAGTTCTCCAACTCCTAGGGTTGCTAAGAATCAAAACATAAGAAAACATCTTATGACCAGGGCTTGCAAATTGGTATAAATATATCTTGGACTCATTATAATTTTAAATTGTACTGTTTAACATACCCTGTATGTTTATTACTTCTGTTTTACCTAAGAACACAATTACAAATTTAGGAAAACTTACAGAAGATTATCATTTTCTAAAAGTAGTCATTTGGTTTAGTCGTAGTGAATATAAGCACATTCCACTGGTGGAGAGAGAGAGATTTAGAGAGAAATTTAGAGAGAGAGAGATTTAGAGAGAGAGAGAGAGAGAGAGAGAGAGAGATGTCATGTATTTATATGTCAGTCACTGTGTGTGTGTGTGTGTGTGTGTGTGTGTGTGTGTGTGTGTGTGTGTGTGTGTGTTAAGAAAGAAGGGAGAATACCCCCTTTTTAAATTCTGATAATAATTAAAAAGACATGAGACTAGATTAACAGGAAGAAACCCAATTTAATAGAATAATTTTCTCAATTAGATTATTGGGTTATGTTTGTCTTTATTTTATTTAATCCTTCATTCATCTGATAGTCATGTTGGCATATATTGTGAGTTAAGATGTTTTCTTTAAAAAAATCAGCTTTCGAAAAGATATAACACTGCTCCTATTCCCTTTCTTTTTTATTGGTTTAAAATACATATTTTTAAATGCTAAATTTTAATATTATATATATAGTTTTTCTTTTTTAATCACTCCAAATCCCTTTTAAGTGATTGGTCTACTGACTTTCAATTAGTAAATAACTATTCCTGGTTTTAGCAAATAATACTTGTGATCTTTTGGAGCATGTTGAGAGTGCAATAATTCTTAGTAAAAAATTTATCTTCATATTCTGTGAGAGGCTGGACCTTTGGCACTGTAAGTATATTTGTTTTATTAGGCCAAGGGACATCTGCTCAAGACCAATCAATATACATTTGCACCCCTACAGCAGTTGAGAGCTGAGTGTTCACTGCAGTGTCTTTCCAGGACCTGTCCCAGTGAGCATATAGGGTCTTTGACGTTTTTTTCCCATTTCTAGTCTGATGTGCCCGTCTTTTTGGAAGAGTTAACATTCTCACAGGAATTTTAGTTTCTCCAGCCCTAGCTCTCAGAACCTTGCTGAGCAGGAGAGTCCCAGGATGGCATCTGAATCAGGCTCAGAGACATTTCAGCTGTATTAGTTTCCTATAGTTGCTGTAACAAATTCCCACAAATGTAGTGGCTTAAACAATGCCAATTTATTAACTTATAGTCCTGGAGGTTACAAGTCCAAAATGAGTCTCACTGTCCTGAAATCAAGGTTCTGGCAGGACTGAGTTTTTTCTCAGGTTCCATTTTCTCTGATTTTCTCTTCTACCTCCCTTTTCCATTTATAAAAATCTCTGTAATTATATTGGACCCACCCAGATCATCTAGAATAATCTCTTCATCTCAAAGTCAACTGATTAGCAACCTTAAGTCACCCGCATTCTTTATTCTTTGCCAGTAAACTAACATATTCACAGGTTCTGGAGATTAGGACAAGAACACATTTGGGGAGCATTACACTGATTACCACACCAACTGACAGCTTTCTCCATTGCTGATCTAGCAGGTTCCAGAATTAGTCATATCTTCCTGGATAGTAATGCTAAAACACACTTCCAAGGATAATCAGGAACACTCAATAAATCTGCTAAAGCAAAGTTTTTGGAATTTATAAGTAAACCCACATAACTCATTATATCCACCAAGAATACATTACTGAAAATATCACCTCAGCTAATCATTCACAACAGAGGGATCTGAAAGTCAATAATTTTATTTAACTGCTCAAAAATATTATGTTAGTTTAGAAAGTACTCCATTTTTGTTTCAAAAATTGATAGTTAAATATCAGTAGAGGTAAATAAGGGAAATGAGAATATAGAGCCAGGCAGTATAAGCCTGAATTTTTACTTATTTTGAATCAGACAAGCATTTCTGTTTCATAAGTACATAAAATTGACACTGGATATGTTGCCATGACAGTTTTTACATGTTGCCATAACAGATATCATCCAAGAAAATACATTTTTAAAAAACAAACACACAAAATAAAACTAACAACAAAACTGTCCATTTAATCAAACAAAATCAAGAAATTATCTTGACTTCCTACTTTGTGACTGGGCCTTCACCAGGCCCTAGGGATAGACTAATTTTTAAAAAGATAGCTAAATCGATTCTGTTCTTATGCCACTTTGAGCCAAGCAGAAAACCTTATGTACTTCTGTACTAAGCATTTTGCTCAAGAGAACACAGAGCAATAATCTCTAGTAAAACAGATGTGAGTCAAGTCCTTAGGATTATTCTAAATGCTACACAAGAAAAACAAACAAAAAAACTAATTCTAAGAGAATTTAAGTATTGATAGACAGAACAGGGACTAAAAGCCAGGAGCTAGGTGATGACAAAAATAGAATGTGAACAGTGTTATGGCAAGTAGAAATGGAGCTAGGTTGTTTGACATAAATAGCATTAAATATTTGCTGTTAGTCTTGTAATCGTTCTGAACCCAATTTCCAATGAGAAGGGGTTTCCTCACACATTTAGGTTATTATCTCACACCAGCTGGTGTCCTACAATTCAACTCAGTTCTGGTACTATCTACCTGGAGATAGTGCCAGATTCTACAAGTTAAGCCTCCCACCCTAATTTAAGATGCCAATGGAAAGTTCAGGTTGTTACCTGTGCTTCTGACCAACCAGCTACAGATTGGAGGTTCCCATGGCTCCTTCCTTGGTTTTGATTAATTTGCTAGAATTGCTAAAAAAAACCCTCAGAAAACATTTTATTTAGATTATTGGTTTATTATAAAAAAAAGATATAACCCAGGAACAGTCACATAGGGAAAGGGTGTAGAGCTTTCATGTCCTCTCCAGGCACACCACTCTCTCTGCTTGTGTTCAACAACCTGGAAGCTTACCTAACACTTTCCATTTGGGTTTTTAAGGAGACTTCATTATACAGCCACAGTTGGTTAAATAATTGACTTTGGTGATTGATTTCACCTCTAGTCCCATTCCCTTTCCCAGAAATAAAAGTGTGAGACTGAAAATTCCAATCCTCTATTCATGCTTGGTTCCCTTGGCAACCAGCCTCAATCCTTAGGTGTTTCTAAAAGTGACCTCATTGTAATATATATATATACAACAAAATGTTATTCAGAAACAAAAAAGGAGGGAATCCTGCTATTTACAACCATTACATGTGAATATGGAAGACACTGTGTTAAGTGGAATAAGCCAGACAGAGAAAGACAAATAACTATATGTATCACTTATGTATGGAATCTAAATATATATATATATATATATATATATATATATATATATATATATATATATATATATATAAATTAATAGTAGTATCAGAGCTGGAGAGAAGGTGAAATGCGGTGATGCAGGTGAAAGGATATAAATTTTCAGTTGCAAGAATAGGTCTGAGGATCTAATGTGAAGCATAGTGAGTATAGTTAATAATACAATATTGTATACTTGAAAACTGCAGAGAGTAGACCTTATGCATTTGTCCAATTTTCTAAACAAATAAACTAAAAAAGATTAAGGTCATGTTTGTCACCATTGAGGTCATGTAGTTAAAGGGGAACAGAACAGAGCAAAGGAGTGGGTCTTTTAGCTCCTCAAAGGTAAATTCATTTTCTCTATAAGTTTTTGTAGCCATTCTCTTCTGATTTGTGTTTTATTTCTCCTTAACATTTTCTACCTTTCAGTTGGAATGGTCAGATTATACTAAAAGTTATTTTTGATGTGGTTGGTTCAAACCTACTATATTTCTGTAGCTTTCTGTTTGTCACACCCATTATTTATTTATTTATTTTTTCAGATATGAGATGGAATCTCATTGCGGTTTTGATTTGCATTTCCCTAATAGCTAGAGATGTTGAGCATCTTTTCATATATGTGTTGGCTATTTGTATGTCCTCTAGGGAGAAGTGTCTGTCCAGGTCCTCTGCCCATTTTTTGATTGGATCATTTTTTTTTTTTTTTGTGCTTGAGTTGTATGAGTTTTTTGCCTATTTTGATATTAAGCCCTTGTCAGAAGCATTGCTTGCAAATATATTATTCCATTTGGATGGTTGTCTCTTTACCTTGTTGATGGTCTCTTTTGCTAAGCAGAAGCTTTTTAGTTTGATGTAGTCCCATTCATTTTAGCTTTTACTTCCTTTGCTTTTGAGTTCAAATTTATAAAATCCTTTTTGAGCCTAAGGTCCTTGAGTTTAGTTCCTATGTTTTCTTCTATACATTTTGTTGTTTCAGGTCTTATATTCACGTCCTTAATCCATTTTAAGTTAATTTTGGTGTGTGGTGATAGACAACAATCTAGCTTCATTGTTTTTCAAGTGGCTTTCCAGTTTTCCCAGTACCACTTATTGAAGAGGCTTTTCTTTCTCCACTGTATATTTTTGACATTTTGTTGAAAATTATTTGCCCATATATATATGGATTTACTTCTAGACTCATGATTCTGTCCCACTGGTCCATATTTTTATGCCAATACTGTGCTGTTTTGATTACTATCACTTTGTAGTATAATTTGAATTTGGGCAGAATGTTGCCTCCAGCTTCATTTTTTTTTTCTCAGTATGGCTTTGGCAATTCAAGATCTTTTGTGCTTCCATACAAATCTGATGATTTTTTGTTCTATTTTTTAAAAAATACTGATGGATTTTGATGGAGATTGCTTTAAATCTTTTTAATGCTTTAGGTAATATGGTCATTTTAACTATGCTGATTCTTCTAATCCAAGAACATGGGATATCTTCCATTTCTGTGTATCTTTTTTAGTTTCTTTTAATAAGGTCTTATAATTTTTATTATATAGGTCCTTCACATGTTTTGTTAAATGTATTCTTATGTATTTTTTTTGCTGTTTTTGTAATTACAAAAGAAATTACTTTTTCATTTCTTTTTCTGACATTTCATTATTAGAGTATAGAAACGCTATGAATTTTTAAAACTGAAAACCTTTTAAAAGAAATTTTGTGTAGTGTGTGTCAGCTGGAAACAATTTTAGTTATTATTTATTTATTTAAATATCTATATATCTATCTATTTATTTATTTACATTAGTTCTTCTGGAATTTTTTTTGTTTCTTCTTCACTTTTGAAGTGTATTGTCACTGGGTATGACATTTTAGGTAGGCCATTATTCTTTTCAACACTTTAAAAATGTTATTTCATTGTATTTTACCATTTTCTTTAAAAATGTAAACATTTATCAAATTTTGAGTTAACTGTCTTTCCCCCATTATCCTGTTTCCTTCCAGCTTTATTCTATTCCCCAGTATTTTCTCTTCATAGTCTTATAGGTGCTTCAATGGAATAATTTAAGAAACATTAGCTAGGAGCATGTGCATAAAAATAATAATCAAAAGACTTGGGTTTAAAAACTAACTCTATTCAAATGATTCCATTTCCTAGACATATGCCTTAGCTTTAATGTCTTTGAGTTATTTATATTCATAAGCACAAAAAGGATAAGAGTATAGAATTCATCAATATGTATTGATGCATCACCAGAAAAAACTAACAAATATTCTAAGAGACAGCATAGACTAATACTTATGACCTTCGTGAATATATCGAAGTCTAGATATCTGACCTTTGTTTTTGTAATCTTGGAAACTTAATTTCCTCTGCAGACAGAAAGGAAATTGATCTCCCAAGGAATAAATTTTATATTAACCAAGCACATACAATTGAGGCATAAAACCAGCATCCTAATTTATTAGTTTTCCATGAACCCAAAATACACACAATTGTTAAGAAAAATATTACTCTATACATGGGAATTCTAAATGCCAAAAGTTCTATTTACAATGTGACTCATAATTGTCACACTAGCAAAATCTGCAGACTACAGCTTCTCTCTAGTAAGATCTTAACAAGGAGCTAAATTAGAAGAAAAATTAGTAAATTGGATCAAATTGAGCAGAATTAGTTTTCTCAGAGTTTGGATTTTATTAGTCATCAAATAAAAGAAAAAATTATCAATAGATATATATGGAGTTACCTACTTATTTTGACAAATAAGACATTAAAACTATAAAATTAAGCTACTATTAAAAAAAAAGAGGGATATAATTTCAGAAGAAAAAATACATTTCTTTGAATAAAAGGAGGTATCAGTGGATCCCATGCCTGGCTGGTCCCAGGTCTGGTTGTGATCCAGGCTCTTGGCTAGAAATAGTACTCTGGATTTAGAAGGATACATTAGTGTAGTAGGGTGTCTGTGCCTAAAATATGTAAACATAATTCAGGTTATTGTACCATGCAGTGTGACTGAATGTCATTATTGTACTCTAATATATGTGAAGCCATGCAGCCCCCTAGGGAGCATAAGGGGAGCACAAGAATTAGTGTTGTTACAAAAAGATCTCAAAGAGCTTCCTTGTCTTTTCTATCATGTAAGGACACAACAATAAAATGGTCACCTGAGAACCAAGAAGCAGGCTCTCATGAAAAAACAAATCTGCTGGCACCTTGATCTTGGACACCCCAGCCTCCAGAACTGTTAGAAATAATCTTTGTTGTCTAAGCCACCCAGTCTATGGTATTTTTGTTACAACACCCTGAATGGACTAAGACACTAAATGATAAATTATATTTTGGATAAACACATTTATTTTGATTATAGTAGAGTCTGGCTGGACCAGAATACATTAAGTTCCCTGAATTTCATTTCTTAGATACAGTGTGCATTGATTTTAAAATATTAGTCTCAGAGATTAATCTGTTTACACGTTATTTGTGAATATCTCTCTGGCATCTGGTTGTAAGGGCAAATAATAATACCTACTTTATACTTCACCAACTTTACAGGTTTGTTTTAAGAAGAAAATTAAGTAGTTTGCATAGAATAATATTGCACAAATATCTAAGCACATATTCAGATTTATTATCATCATTTGTAACAAAGGCCAGAGATACCAATTATGGGCATCTCTTTGATTTAAATTAGAAACTTTATTAGACAAAATTTAATATTCTTCTGCGATAAACTGACTTAAACTCATTTAACTCATTATTTAACTTCTAATTCCTAGTCCCTCTATCCTGGCTCATATGACCCTTTCAAAGCCCTTTTATTATCTTCTACATTAACTGCTTTTAGGTCATGATAAGGCAACATTTTATCAATATAGGAAAGGAAGATGCAGGGTGTATCACCAACACATGGGAGAAAAGAACCTTAAACAGGTGATCCCACAAAGAACAAAGACTGGTATGGGCACCACCATTCCAAGAAGTTTTACATGTATAGTTGAGGAATTTAAGGAGGAATTGAAAAAGTCAAGAGAACTCCCACGACCTCCCCTTGTAGTACTTGTTAATTTCTCACCCAAGCTACATCAGAAAAGGCAAGGCAGAAGGTTTGGGCAGAAAAAAATAATATAATCATGTTTTTAAGTTCTGGAAGAGACCATGGAAATCATACACTCTGGAGTCTTTCGAATTTTTTCCAATGGGATCTTGGCCAGAAGTTTAACACATAAACTGGATAAAATGTAACTTATTATTATACTTATCACGAAAGCCTTGTGATAAATTCACTGAAGCCCTGGGACTCCTTCAACCATGCTTGGAAAAGCTCTAGTTCAGTCTAATAATCTGACCTGATAAAACCACTATTTAATCACATTAATAATCACAATATTAGCTAGTAGTGAAATAGAAATATTGAGTCTAGGATATAGTCACAAAACTTTTGACTTTCCTTACATAGTTGGAGCTAATTTTATTTGCTTAAGGACATTCAGATGGAGAAGGCATGAGAACAATTGTGGGTTGAAGAAAATATCATTACTGACAATTCTGTTATACCATTTCTATACAATTGAGACAAAAATAAAACAAACAAAAAATAATTTATTTTGCCTTAAAATTTAGCTTATATTAAAAAAAAGATTTGATCATGCTCTTAATCAGTTATTTGAAATATCTTTTCTTCTACTTATAGGCTTGGTGTCACCATAGTTGCAGCACAGGTCACCAGTTCTTGGGCTATAGACTGGGACCAGTTTGTGGCCAGTTAGGAACCAGGCCACACCACAGGATGTGAGCTGTGGAGCAAGCGAAGCTTCATCTGCATTTGTAGCCTCTCCCCAGAGCTAGCATCACTGCCTCAGCCCCACCTCAGATCATCAGGCATTAGATTCTCATAGAAGCACTGGTCTGGTGCCAAAAAGGCTGGGAACCACTGGATAAAGGAAAATTACCTCAGAAAGCTGTACTAAATTGTGCAATGGCAAAGACAGCCTTCCTTTTAGTGGCAGGAGGTTCTCCACAGAAGAAAGGCAAAATAACAACCAATACTATATGATTTTGAAGCTTGGGGAAGGGGACTTAGGTAATATGAGAAAATAAAGTAGACAAAAAGATGAAGTATTATGATATAGTGGTCCATACCATTTAGCCAAAAAGTCATATGTGACAATTCCAGGATGAAATTTCACATTTGGAGGCAGAAAGAATTCCATGTCATCGATCCATCTATGTACTTTTACTAAGTCTCAGGAATATGTTTTGTCCTGTGTCGTATTTATTTCAGGACTGTTTTTACTTTCTTTACTTTTCAAGATATAGATTAAAGCATTCTGCACTGGTTCTTGGATTGCTCATTTACCAAGGATGTGGTTATAGTTGTTACAGTCACTTCAGAAAGCAATTTGACACCACCTAGTAAATTTGCTATTTGTACACCCTCCAACTTAGTTATTATGCTTCTTAATGCATCTTCTAGAGAAACTCTTGAACCTGTGTCCTTGAGACATGCAGACAAATGGTCATTAAACAAATAAGTAAAAACCACTTACATGTTTTACAACAATAGAATGAATAAAACTGAATCCCAGTTTGAGGAATATGAAAGCAATCTTGTATGAGTCTATTTAAACAAATTTCAAAGCCAAAAAAAAAAAAAAAACCTAAATAATGCATTGTTTAGGAATGCATACATAGCAGTAAATCTACAAATAAAGGAAAGGTATTTCCTTGCTAATGATTTCAGGTAGGATAAGGATGACAGACATACAAGAAAGAAACTTCTAGTTTACATTCTATTTCTTATATTGACAGAAAAGTACACATGCATTTATTAACATTCTTTGAAATTTATAATATTTAAAAATGTGCAAAGGGTATTTCACAATAAAATAGTTTTTAAAATGATAATAAATGAAAAAATATCATTATATTTATTTTAAATACTTTAATAATATAAATAAAATAGAAAATATGCATATATATATGTTTTTAGTAAAGGATGCACCCTATTTAATTTATCTTGAATTGATTATGAAAAATAATGTATCATTAATTGTCACATAATTTTTTAAATGTTATGCATTGTTTGTTCACCAAATATATATTTAACTACAGATTAAATTTTCATTACATGTTAGGACATACAAATGGATGAAAATAGTTCTTAGAACCCATTGTTTAAAATTTTATTACTTCATGCTTTACATTTAAAAAAAATTTAAATAATGTTAAAATGTGAAAGATTCAGGCTTCTATTGGTAAATCTCTCTCTCTCTCTCTCTCTCTCTCTCTCTCTCTCTCTCTCTCTCAGAACCAGGTGTATGATCTATATTCTCAGAAAAAGAAATAAAAATTTGGATATAATTGTCACTACATATTTTAACATTGTTTTTAAAAGAACAGAATTTGATTAGATATGTATTATTTCTTAATTTCAACATGAGCCAAATATGTATTATTAATGCCAATCTGTCCTTTTTATTAACTTGGATCTCAATATCATTATTTGTCATGCTTCTTTTTAATCATTAGTCCAACATAAGTATAATCAAAGTAGAAGAGCCACAAGGAAAAATTGAGACACACAGAGATTTGAAATCATTTTCTAAAATTGCTGAAGATTTTCCTTCCCATGACTGACTTTGCTCGCTCTGAGTTTCACGACAATAAGACACTGATAACTTTCAGCTTTCTTCCCAAGCACAAAAGAGCCATGGTAAATGACAACCTTTCTAGAAAAGGTCAAAATGAGTAGTTGGTATGATTATGTGAGTGTCCTATAACACTCTTCTGTCTTTGGAATAAATGTGTATTTTATATTTTTTCAGATAATTAGCAATAGCAACAGTAAAACTCTAGTATACTATGCCCTTTGAAAGTTCTGTGTGTTTGGCATCATGCTTTTTTTTTTCTTTTAATGAGAGAATAAGAGAGAATTTAGTCCAATAGAGATAGAAAAAAGGCTATATGTTTATATATCTATAGCTATACCTATATCTATTTATCCTGTCAGGCCAAGATAAACTCTAGTTGCTCATGCCACCTTAATAATCCAGTTATCTCAGATAGTTAAACAAGAACTAAGTAGATTTACAGAATACATGGAGCATGAATAAAACATTCAAGATGCATGGTCCTTACTAGAGACCTATCACTATCAGAGTTTGTTCCTCTGTGAAAATAAGGGATTGATACACCATGACTTCTAGTATTTTTCTTGTGCCCTCTCAGCCCTCTCAGAGGACCTTGTCGCACCACTGAATAAGCCATAATAACACATGCATACACACACCAAACATTGTCTTTTACCACTAAGCAGTCAGACTAAAAGTATAAAAAGAAGAGTCACTATCTCTAGTACTCTGCTAAGCTCAGATAAAATAATTGTATATTGTGACTGAGCTTGGTACTTTTGTCAAAAAAAAAAAAATATTTCAAGGTGCCTAGCCAATCATGTTTGCTGTTTTATGAATGGAATGCTAAGGGAGTAATTGATACTGACCTAAGGGAGTAATTGATACTGACCTAAGGGAAGTTGAGCAACTTCTAAAGAGATTGTTTTTATGGGCGAGAGTAATGACCATTTACCTTAGGCCTAAGAAATTTAGCCATGAAACTATCTCTAGTACAAGGATCAGAAGTATCAACATATTTCTAGGCATTAGCATGGATTATATGCAGATGGATCTGCTTTAATGAGTAGTTTTCTCTCGGTGTACTTGAGGTACTCAAATTTCTCCTTAGAATATATGCACTCTGTTCTAACCATCTGTCTCTTTACCAACTCTTTTTGATCAATAATTCAACTTGTGCCCTGCTGGGACACAGCCCACGTCAAAGTTCACTCTTAAACCATTATCAACATAGCCTTGAAAAAAGTGTTTTCAAATTCAAGTAGCCTCTATAACAGAGGTCAGCAAAGTATGGCCTATTGGGAATATCCTACCAGCTGTCCATTTATATAAATGAAATTATATTGAAACAAGCCTCTTCCATTTGTTTACATATTTTCTATGACCATTTTCATAGTATCATAACAGAGTTCAGTATTTGCAACAAAATGAGCATGTTCCTCAAAGCCTAAAATATTTTTTTGTCTGGATATTTAGAGAAAATGTTTGCTGATCCTTGGTCTATAAAATGGGAAATCTATCACACTGTAAAGAAGCTTTCACACTGGTTTCTGCTATTCAGTACTGGAGCCATTCTTTTTTGTTTGTTTTATTTCATTTCTATAAAAACACAGGTCCTTACATATATAGTTCATAAGTGTTCAGTTTAACAACTGAACACTGGCTTTCACCATTCACTTATCATGCAAGCCTATCAAAGTATCTTTGTGAATTTTAACTATGTAACTATGTCAAACAACATAGCCTGTATTTTTTTTTCTGTATGACCTATCTTTAATGCCTTGTGTTTACCTTTAGGTCCTTGCTTATATGGAAGCATCACCTATTTTTTCAGAAGAAATTGGTAAAACAATCTAAAATAGCAATAAATTCTTTACTAAAAGAGTTGGAGGTATTGTACATTGTTTTTCTGATCTGAGTAAGAAATAGATCTTTAACTCTAACTGATTGAATGAGGGTGTTTATTTTGCATTGCACAAATGTATATAAAAAAAATTCAGATCTTATAAAGTCAACAACTGAAAAAACATTCAAATAGCCTCCACGTGAAAAGTGCTCAGCATCAATAATGCATCAGGGAAATACAAATCAAAATCACAGTGAAATATCACTTCAAATCTGTTAGAATGGCTACTAACAATAAGACAAGAGACAACAAGTACTGGCAAGGATAAATAGGAAAGGGAACCCCCTTGTGCATTGGTGGTAGGAGTGTGATTTGATACATCCACTACTTAAAACAGTATGAGGGTTCCTCAAAAAAATTAAAAATTGAACTACTATGTGATCCAGCAATCTAATTTCTGGATATATATCCAAAAGAAATAATATCAGTATCTCAAAGTATATCAAATATCTGCAACACCATATTAATTTGCAGCATTATTTACAATAGCCAAGACATAGAAAAAACTGAGTGTCCATGGATGGATGAATGGATAATGGATACTTTGTCACATAATTGAAAGTTGCAAAAAGAGCAGATTTTAAATGTTCTCACCACATGAAAAAAAATATGTGACTATGTGAGATGATGGATGTACTTACTAACTACTATTATTGTGGTAATCATTTTACAATATAGACATATATCAAACTATCATGTTGTACACTTTAAAATTATACAATGTTACATATATTGATTTTATCTCAATAAAGCTGGAATAGGGGAATCTCCCAACAAACAAAAGCCCAAGATTATATAATGTCACCACTGAATTTTACCAGATATTTAAAGACAAATTAATGCCTATCCTTCTCAAACTCTTCCAAAAAATTTAAAGAGGGGAAAACACTTCCAAATTTACTTATGAAAACAGCATTACTCTGATACCAGAGACACCAAAGAAAAAGAAAACCACAAAACAATATTCTTGATAAATATAGAGGCAAAAAAATTTAACAAAATAATAAAAAATTGAATCTACTGACACATTAAAAGGATCATCACCATGGCCAAGTGGGATTTATTCCTGGGATGTAAGAATACTTCAACATATAAAAATCAATTAACATGACACACCACACTAACAGAATAAAGGGTAAAATCACATGATTATCTCAATTGATATGGAAAAGTACTTGACAAAATTTAATTACTGTTCATGAGAAAAACTCTCAACAAACTAGGAATAGAAGAAAAGTACTTCAAAATAGTAAAGGCCATATATAAAAAACCCACAGCTAATCTCATACCCAATAGTGAAAAACTGCAAGTTTTCCTCTAAGATCAGAAACAAAGCAAGAATGACATGTCTCACCACTTTAGCTAGAGCAATTAGATATAAATACACATACATACATACATACATACATATATGTACATACATGCATACATACATACATACATACATACATAAAAAGGAAAACATACAAATTGGAAAAAGAATAAGTAAAAATGTCATGCTTATAGGCAACATGCTCTTATATAGAAAACCATAAAGATTCCACACATAAAAAAAACCTGTTAGAATTAATTGATAAACTTCATAAAGTTGCAGTATTCAAAATCACCATACAAAAATCAGTTGCATTTTTATATATTAACAACAAACTATCTGAAAAGAAAATTAGGAGACCAGTCCTATTATTTTTACAATAGCACCAAAATGAATGAAATACTTAGAAACAAACTTAACTGAGAAGAAAGTTGTATATTGAAAACTACAAAATGTTGGTGAAAGAAATTAAAGGAGACCCAAACAAATGGCAAGGTATCCTATGCCTTAATACTGTTAATATATTCATATTACCTAGTTAGTTACAGAATCAATGCAATCTATATAAAAATCCCAATAGTATTATATAAATAAATAGTAATTTTAAAGTTCATAGGGAAACACAAAAATGCATAAAAAACAAATCAATATTGAGAAATAAAATCAAAGCATCACACTTCTTTATTTCAAAATATATTACAAAATTACAGTAATCAAAACAGTACAGTACAGGCATAAAAACAGATATATAAATCAGTAGAACAAATAGAGAGCCCAGAAATAAATCCAAGCATATACATTCCCTGATCTTTGACAAAGGTGCCAAGAATACACAATAAGGAAAGATAGCCTCTTCAATGTATGGTGTTGGAAAAACTGTATGTCCACTCACAAGAGTATGAAGCTGAACCCCATCTTCAATCATACACAAAAATAAACTCAAATGGATTGAAGATTTAAATGTAACACCTGAAAATGTAAAACCTAGAAGAAAACATAGAGGAAATCTTCATGATATTGGCTTTGACAAAGATTTCCTAAATATAATACCAAAAGCATAGACAACAAAAGCAATGAAAAAAATCTCTGTACAGCAAAGAAAACAATCAACAGAGTAAAAAGGCAACCTGGAGTATGAGAAAAAATATTTTTAAACCATATGTTGATAAGGGGTTGATCCACGGAATTTGTAAAAAATTCCTACAAATCAATAGCAAGCAAAAAATTAATAATCAGATTTTAAAAAGAGTTAAGGACTTGAACAGACATTTCTCCAATGGAGACATACAAATGACTTTCAGGTATATGTAAAATTGCTCAACACCAATAAAAATCAGGAAAATGCAAAGTGAAACCACAATGATATATCAGTTCATACCTATCAAAATAGCTAATATCAAAAAGCCAAAAGACAAAAAGTTTTGGCAAGACTGTGGAAAAATTAGAATATTTGTGCACTTTTGGTGGAAATGCAAAATGGTACAACTGCTATGGAAAACTATATAAAGGTTTGTCAAAAAAGTAAAAATAAAACTACTATATGATCCAGCAGTCTAAATTTTGGGCATTTATTAAAAAAATATAGAACTCTTATGTTTGTTGTAGAATTATTTATAATATGGAAGATGAAGAAATCATCTAAATATTCTTCAACAGAGGAATAAAGTAAATGTTATATATACCTAAAATAACTATTAGCCTTAAAAAAGAAATTCTGTAATACAAAATAGCATGGATGAATGAACCTCAAGAACATTATACTAAGTGAAATGAGCCAATCATAGAAGAACTAATACTCCATTATTCTACTTGCATAAAGTATCGAAAATAGTCAAATTCATAGAATCAAAGAGTGGAAAGGTGGTTGCCAGGTATGGTGCGGGGAGGGAAATGAGAAGTTAATAATCAAAGGGCAAAAAGTTTCATTTAAGCAAGATGAATAATTTCTAGAGGTCTGATATATACAACATTGTACCTACACACACAATGGTGCTGTGCCATATACTCAAAAATCTGTTAAAGAAGTGAATCTCATAATAAATGTTCTTACCTCAATAAAATGAATTTGGGAAAAATATTTCTGAAAATAAAAAAAATGAATCACACAAGTTAAAGGGAAAATGAATAGATATAAATACATGATACTGTATAATAATTAAAGGTATATGGATGATATAGTTATAAAATGATTAATGCTTGGGATTTTGAGAGAAGCCTTCACAAAGGAGAAATAATCTGAAGTATGTGCTGTTAAAGATCCTTTATAAAGGAATGAAATATTTTGGTTTAATCAGTGATGAGAAATTATGAGCTTCATATTTAAGATAACTGACTTTGGTAGCATGTATAGGATGCTTTACAGGGTGAATAGTCTAGAGCTTGAGAAACAAGAATCTAAAGCAGCCATTCAAGCAAGGTTAATATAAATAATAAATTCATAAACACTCATAAAGTAGAATTAATATCCTAGTCAATAATAGAAAGACTAGGTGAATCATAGTGCTGTTAAGTGAGTTATGGAATTAAATAAATTATTGAATGAAAATCTAGCTTTTTCAACATAAATAACAAGATTTCTTTTGCATCTGTTGACTCTGAAGAGCCAATGGATCAACCAATTGGCGATATCTAAAAGGCAGTGGATGCATGACTCTGAAACCAAAAAGAAGTTCAAGACTAGGCATGTAACTAAATAATGGAAGATTACTTATTGAGTGTATGTAGAAGGAGAAGAGTTCTGGAGAGAGAACACCAGAAAAGAGCTGGGAGCACTTGAGAAATCTGGGGAGTTCTGAATTCCACCCCTCCCTTTGGTTCACCATTCCCTAGATATTTATCAGATTCACTATTGAAATTAGTACATTTAAATAAATAACAATAACATACTTAAATAGTATTTACTCTGACCTAGAAGACACTATTTAAGCCATTTAACCTTCTTAACAATCTATAGAGGATACTATTACTATCCCTCATTTATAGAGGAGTAAACTGAGTCATAGAAGATTAAGTAATTTGCAAGATCATTTAAGAGTAACAAACAGTAATTTCTGGAGACCCCACCAAAACAATAATAAAAACAATAATAGAGATCTGCTGAGGTCTTAAGCTAAGCTTGAGTTACATGATTACAGTTGGTCAGTTTTAAAATAGAGTTTTTCAAAGTCTCAGCCAAAGTTTCATGTTGATGAAAAAAAAAAAAAAACCCTCACATAGTTGCAACTGAAGTTTCAAAGGGTGAGTTAAACACTTAACTGGATATGGAGAAGACTATCAGAATGAGTGTTCACTTGATTTACAAAATAGTACTGAAGTGAATACCAGAAAATGGCACATCAAGCAATGCTAATCATTTGAATGACTCTCCAGGGACAACACCACTGTAAGTTTTCTAAGATGGTGACTTTAAATTTTTCTCTTCAACAAGATCTGTAAGATCATTTATGCCATGGGACATCCCAAACCTTCAGGTTCCAATGGGTAATCCTATGGCACAATTCTTTAACTATAGATGTACCTTTATTGTCTTCAGACAAAAGAGGGACATAGAGCAGGTTTATGTATTAGAAGTAATGAAAAATTAATTATAGATAATTAAATCTGGAAAGAACCAAAAAAGGTGATCTCAGTTTGTGCCTCAAATATTATTTGAAGAAGTGAAGGTAAAGAACCATAGATTTGGGATCAGAATTTAGGTCAAATGTATGTTCTAAGTGATTGTGAATCAGTCCTACCTAATCCCTGTCATTCATCGTTTTCAACATGTTATGAAGTGGGAGGAAGACACACACACACACACACACACACATACATTTTTCTGGTAGAATATTCAACTCTATTCTTGTGTCCTTAAAAAGATTCACAACCATCAAAATAATGAAGAATCAGTAGTTAACAGAGTGAACTAGAAAAATGATAGACACCATCTGTGGTTGAGCAGGTTAAGCAAATATATTTTTGTTGATTTTTATAAAGAAATATTGAAAAATTTGTAACTCGTATGCTTAGCACAAATGGCAGGGGGGGAAAAGGTTGTTGCAGAAAAGAAAGAGAGGAAAGAGTGATGGGAAAAGATAAAGGGAGAGAAAGAAATCAAATTATGTAATAAATATGTAGTTTTAACACTGTTTTATAAACAATGTTCTGATCCAAGTTAAATGCAGGCTTTTTCTTTTCTTTTCTGTACCACTGGCTTAGTCCTGGAATCTTTAGCCTTGTGGTGTTTCTAACTTTCTACTCTTGAATTAGTTATGGTTTGTGGAAATAAATTCCCAAACCAGCAGGCATTGTTCTCTGAAACTCTGCAGGCTCTATAGCCTCCCTCAAGAGTAGGTATCAGAGGCTTAAACAGAGTTGGCATCACTAAGGGACCAGATTCCTTGAAGTCTGTTTTGAGTCCCTAAGATTTAGAGGTAACATTATTATCTAATTAGTTTAGAGAAGCTTCTTCTTTTTTTTTTTTTAATAAGACAAATCCAACTGGTCCTTGTATACAAGATGATGAAACTTTTGTCCAAGATCATCTTAAAGAGCTACCAGATACCTTGAGAATATTAACTTATTACCTCTGAAAAGCAAAGAGATAATGCTACTTAAAGTTTTCATTCCTGACACTTAGATCTAACTCTCAAGGGATGATTCTTTTCCAAATCAATTACAGGGTTTGTGAATGCTGCACGAGAGCCGGAGCCTAAGAATTTCAGTCATCAGGTCTGAGTTCAAATCCTGACCAGGGAATGACTAATGTATGAGGATGAACAAGTTACTTAAATTGTTAGATGACCACCAAATTTCTTTATCTATAAAATTGAGATGATAATACCTCTCACATTATATTTTTATGAATTTCAAATGAGATACTATGTGTGCAAAGGAGTTTTTGAAATTTAAATTTTTCTGTAAATATGAATAATTAACACTATTTTAATTATTTTTTATTTAATAAATACATTATTTTAAATGGCTAGTATAATATCTTGAAGAGACCTAGACTATTGACATTTGTAATAAAAGGTTTATTGAGAAATAATTCAAATACTACAAAATTCATTCTTGTATAGTATACAGTTCAATGATTTATAGCAAATTTAGAGAGTTTGCAACTAATACCATGACGTAATTTTAGAACATTTTCATCACTTTAAAAAGATCTGTTATGCCTCTTATAGTCACTGCTTGTTCCCATTCTGAGCTCCAGGAAGTCACTAATCTACTTTTCTGTCTATATGTATTTATCTTTTCTGGACTCTTCATGTAAATAAAATTATGTCCTAGGTAGCTTTTTGTGTCTAGCTTCTTTCATTTAGCATAATGTATTTTTAAGGTTCAGCTATATCATAGCATCTATCAGTACTTCATTACCTTTTACTGTATAAATACATTTTGTTTATTCATTTGTTAGTTTATGAATACATAGGTATTTTCCAGTTTTTGTTTATATATATATATTTATAGCTTTGCAACCTATATATATATATATACACATACACATGTTGACTTATACATTTTATTATGTATTATGATATCTCAAATAGAAAATAAGATATAAACTTTTACTTATAAACTTTCTGCAGTAATACAATAAAAATGAATCAATTATAAAAAAGCTTGTAGAACCAATACTATTAAAATTACATTATTTTAATAGTATTTATTTTTTCTAATAGATTGTTGTTTTTTTAAACCAAATAATTGGTACAAAATTTAATCAAATATACATATTTATATTTGTGTCTTACATTTTGTCCACCTGATTCTATAATTTGAGTTATATTCAACCATTATTTGAATTATCATTCTTACCCTTATAATCTCACTTCTTTTAAAATGACCTTTTAAACTTATCAATATATTATTTTTACTGAATTATTTTTACTAAATGATTAAATTTGAGAGGTACTATAACAATTAAAGTTTTAAGGAAAGCCATCAGTCCAAAGTGGTCTCCAGTTTGTGATGAGATTTTCTCAGGCAGAGGGGAGACTATAGCAGGAACCGGTTAATCACAGCAGAGGTGGAGACAGATATAGATGACCAATGCCATCACAGGACACCAAGGAGACCAAGGGAAGGTGTATTATTCCTTCCCACCAAAGTTGTAGCAGTATATAAATCTCAGAGTATAGAATTGGATCTAGAGAAATGAAGGATAAGGATGTAAAGTTCAAAATTGACTTGCTTTGTAACTAGAATGTGACAACTTTGTAACTTGAGTATAGCAAATGTAATTGACTTTAATGTAACTGGAATATTTTTTCCTACAATTTGACAGAAATAGCAGTTCAAGGTAAAGCTTAGTTAAGGAAATATAAAGGAAGTTACATTTTGTTCATCTGAGTTTGTAGCATATGAACAATAGTTTACCCACCATAATATCCTCTTAGTATAGTGGAAATCACCTTAAATTATGGCTCTCCAAGAACTACACAGTGATGCCAGTTACATCAGATAAATATCTAGGTGTGAACTGAGGGCCTGAGAGTATAATAGCTAAGAGTAGGATTGCAAGTAAAGATAATCCAAATTATATTTAATGAACTGTAAATTATTTGACCAGAGTATTATTTTACTTGCAACATTTTTACTGACCTTAAAGTTTATACTTCATTTCAAGGGCACAGCAAAATTTTATTCTGTTGCTGACCAGAGAGTTCTCTCTAGAAGGACTCCATGGAAACCAAATGCAGAGAAAGGAGAGCACAGAACCTAATGATTAATTTTAAGCTTACTGTTTCTTTTTTCTTTGATCTTGGCAAGAGAGCCAATGCTTTTAGCATGATTTATGCTAAATGAATATAAATATAATATATAATAGCATGCTATAAAAAAGTAAATACTATAAAAATACTATATTCTATTAATAGTATAAAATATAATGTATAATATAAGATATAATGTATAAATATAATTACATATACTATGTGTACATATTGATACATACACATATATTACATGTATTAAATATATGTAATACTATGTATGATGCTAATGTATATTCTTAATTTATAACCATAAATGTTATGAATATATAATATAGTAAATATTCCATATAATTGATTATTAACTAAAAAAAGCTCTATTGGCATTTTTCTTATTTTCCTGTCATTTCTATACCTTAGTGTCTCTTATATTTTTCCTCTAACACCCACCTTCATTCCAAAATTTTCAAATTCTATAAACCAATCAGACTTCATATTTTGTATTCTCCTTCAGACTCACCCTGATATCCTCAGATCAACTTAACCTTTCTCATTAAACCCACTTCTTATTTTAACTATATTTTCTTTATGATAGGTAATATATAAATATTTTTCATAGTTAATTGCACAGAGAACTCTATTTGATTCTTTTTTTATTCTCCATAACACCCAGCTAAGTGATATAAGAGATCCTTAATAAATGTCTGCTCAATTCATATATCAGTTAATTAAAATAGGAGGAAACCTACATAGGCTTCAGATCCCATGTTAGAGACTAGTACTCCCAATTTAGTACGCTCATTTTCATGCACTCATTTAGCTACTATGCCTCTTGTCTCAATTTTAAAAAGAGGTGTTTATATTAGGAATATCTGAGGTTCTTTCTAGCTCAAAGACTCTGTTTAAAAATCATGATATACAAAAGGTATAATTATGATGCACTTAGAATAGCTTTTGTTGTGGGGCTTGGTCTAAAGCTTTCTCTTTTAGTTTTCACCATTGGCTTCCAAGTGAGCAGATTTAGTTCTATAAATAATAAAATTGTTAGAGAACTGTGGGGTTGTGTCATGTAAGGGTTTCATTTATAAGAAGAGATCCAACTCAATAGAATAGGTAGTAATAGACTTTCAAGGATGCTCAGGAGTCTGTGTTAAACCCCTGCAGGGAAATGAAAGCAGGATTAGTGGTAGAAGATATATGGGGCATACAGTGCCTATCCTTGGGGAATTTGCTATCTATGAGGTAGATAAGACAAATACAAAGATAATTATAAAATGTTATTCTAAAGCAGACAAGAGCTGTAGAAGATTTAAATTCTAAATAAATACCAATCCAATCTTTTAAGTGAAGTAATAATTGATAACACAGTACCTTCTTTGTTCTCATTTTTCCTATATTATTTTATGTATGTCATTTGGCCTCTTTGAGTCCTCTTGCTTCATCATGTACAAAAATTGCTTTACATAATATTTAAGGTCCCATTCATCTCTATCTTTTTATGTATAAAAGGACATAAGAATGTATCTCTTTATTTTGATAGAGATGGTTTATTTATTGGTGGCCATAAAGGATTTTTATGATATTTAGTTAAAAGCAACAGATTTCTTTCTATTGATATATTATCAAAATTATTGTTAATTTCATTGATTATTGTGTGTATGTTTCTTTGTGTGTATTTAATGATTCAATATTACTTTGTGTCCTCAATATAACTAAGAATTTAAGTACTTCTAAATTTTGGATTTTAAAATTGGAGATGGGTAACATGAGATGTGATAATTCTTCACAGCATGCCCTGATGAAAAGAATCAACAAGAATTTGGTTAATTTGAGCCATGAGGACTGTAATGATTGATAAATTAAGCTTTCTGCATTCCCTCTTGAAATTCACTTAGTCTCAAATTGCTTACCCTCGCCTTGCTGCTCTGTCTACTGTCCTATTTTAATTTTTCCAGGCAAAGCCAGCTCTGAGCACTGAAGCAAGGGTATAGATTCCACTAATGCTTCTTTGAGAGTGAGAAGACTCCATACTCAGAATATGTAGCAATTTGAAGGCTTGACATTAAAAACTCCATGTTCTCACTGTTCTACCAATGCTATTTAATTACATCATAATTGACAAGTGGTATTTTATCACTAACTCACAAGAAGAATAATGTTATAGGGTTTCTCTCCCTCTCTAATGCAGTGACTTAGGAAGAATGAGTCTCATCTTGTAAATGCTAGAAAAATTGATGTGAATAAAATTGTTAACAACCATGTGTGTGTAAAGGAGGCAGAATGTTAGTTTTATGTGTGAATGCATGCACACATATATGTATGTTACAGTCACACTTAGTTTTTCCTTGGAATAATAATTGCAGAGAGAACTCAAGATCATAAACACTTTAACACATGCTTTCTAAGCCAATTTCCAGTCTTACTGATCCATTTTGCCCCATTTCGCAACTCACAATTGGGGGCCAAAAATCAGAGGGCAAAAACAAAAAGTCAAAGTCATAATGAGCATGATAAGTATCTCATAGGAATGAGCACCTTTGAGATTAATTAACTAAAAAGTTCTCAACAGTTCCCTTGGAGAAATCTTGTATCTTGATATAAGTAGTAAGAAAAGTTTTGTAAATATGTTTCTCATCTGGAGCTTTCCATTATTTACTTTAAGAAAAAAGGACCGGTTTCTGACAGTTATATTAATAGGAATACACATAGAAAGTACATGCTATTATCAGTAGCACAAATGACACATTTGTACATGAGAGGCAGTAAAGCAGAGTTAGGCTTGGATATATATTCATTTGATAGGGCTGTTATTATGAAATACCACCAATTGGGAGGCCTAAACAACAGACATTTATTTTCTCACAGTTCTGCAGGCTAAAAGTTTAAGATCGAGATGTCAGCAGAGTTGGTTTTCACTAGAGGGACAAAGGAAGGATTTGCTTCAGCCTCTGTGGCTTACAGATGGCCACCCTCTTGCTGCCCTTTCACATGATCATTCCTCTGCATGTGCACACCTGATGTCTGTTTGTATGTCCAGATTTTCTCTTCTCAAATGACATCATCCTAACAACCTCATTTTAACTTAATCACCACTGCAAAAACCCCATTGTAAACACAGTCACATTCTGGAGTCCTAGGGGTTAGGGTTCCACATGAATTCTGGGGACACAATTCAGCCCATAACAGAAAGTAAGACAAACTTAAGGCTGAATTCTAACTCCAGAATGCACTATGTGATTTTGAACAAATTAGCCAAGCTTGCAATCTAATTTTTCTAAACTGTAAAATAATGATAATATTATAAGCACTTCATTTTTGTTTCCATTTTATTAGTCTAGTTTATTTATTTCCATTAAATATTTATTACATTTCATTTTAATCATATTTGCCTCCCACGTTTTTTGTTTATAAGCTTCCTAAGAATATGATTTAGATATTTGTTACTCTGGTTTTTAACATGGTAAATACTCAATAATTATGTGTATTTATTTAAAAAACAAGATATAATACAAAATACAAAAAGGAACATTTTGGGAGTGGTCAGGACAGTTTAGCTAGATAGTAAAGAGTATGAAAATAGATGTGTGTGTGTTGTTGGCTGAATATATGGCTTTGAAGAGACTAAAAAGTAGGTAGGTATTGAAAGGGACTTAGTTTTTTTCAACTTAGCTTTCCTCTCAACCCTCCTTTAGTGAAAGGTAAAAATGCCTTCAGCTGCTGTGACCCCTTGCTGAAAGGAAAAACTCCAATCAACCCCTACCTAACCTCACAGCACCCTAGATACAGCCAATCAGGTACAGGTCTGGAATTTCCGCGCTTGCTCTGTACAAATACCCGTTTCCCCAGAGTTCTGGGCTCTCCAACACTGCTGCATCAGTGTCAGTCGAGAGTCCGGACTCAAGTCTGAATAAAAACCCTCATGTGATTGCATCGGTGTCGGCTCCTTGGTGGTCTTCTGGGATTCGCAACTTTGGGCACAACAGTATGTGTTATTTCTACAGATACTATATTATTTTAATTTAATCTGTGAGCAACAAATGATTATTCATGATCTTATTATAGAAACAAAGTGGTATTATGTAATGTGTGTTTGGTAAATATGCTAGTTTAAGGTGTAATTGAATTATGACTAGTATTTCTCAGGACCCCTGTCCACAGCCACTCATACTTGCTTAATAGACTGTCCTTTCTTGCCTCACTTTTCTACTCCCTTATCATGCTTTCCAGGCTCATTTTCTAAATAAACTGCTTATACTCAAACCCCTGCCTTAGGGTCTGCTATTGTGAAATTTAAACTAAATAAAATTTTCTATTTTCTTGTTTCTCTGGTAAAAGGAAGTCTTGAGAGAAAGTCGGTGATGAAATTTTGTGTCATATCTGTACCTGTTGATAGGTACAAAGAACCCACCAAAATACTGTGTCTATTTTTTAAAAATTAAATTTTTATATTCTGGAAATTCATATTTATTCGCCAATAAAAACAACAGCAGAAAATAAATGTTTATCTATTTACTCAATGATATACTACACTTCAGAAGTAATGAATTAATTTCAGTGACATAAATGCCAAAAAAATACCATTTATGTAAAAAAACAGCAAATTTCAGTAGAATTAAATTAGTTATAAATTTCAAAAACTGACAATAAGGTTTTTAAGGACAGAAACATTTGAGGGAAAACTTGAAGGGAATAATAAGCACAAAATTCATAAAAGAGATACTTTGTAGAGAGATTATGGAATTCCCAGTAGAGGATACAGAATCAGGCCCAGGTCCATTGGGAACATTCAAAGCATTTACATTGTTTTCTTCCGTAAACCAGACAGAGGGACCAAACCAGGTATTACTGTATCATAGCTGTCTATACTTTATATATTTTTATTACTATTATTTTCTAATTAGTTACTATTTAATAAAAACATCTTTTAAAAGCTATCCAATAAAACAGAATAGATTCTAGAAATAAATCCACTTCTATATGGTCATTTAATCGATGACAAAAGAGGCAAGAATATACAGTAGGATAAAGACAGTCTCTTCAATAAATGGTGTTGGGAAAACTGGGCAGATACATGCAAAACAATGAAACTGAACCACCTTCTTACACCATAGAGAAGAAATGGATTAAAGATTTCAATGTAAAACCTGAAACCATAAAACTCCTAGAAAAAAAAGTAGGCAGTAAACTCTCTGACATTGTTCTTAGTAATATTTTTTTCTTATATATCATCTCAGGCAAGGGAAACAAAATAAAAAAAAAAAAAGAATAAATGACACTACATCAAACTAAAAAGGTTTTGGTAAAGCAAAGAAAACCACCAACAAAACAAAAAGGCAACCTACTAAATGGAAGAAGATATTTGCCAATGAATACATCCAATAAGGGGTTAATATTCAAAATTTATAAAGAACTCATACAACTTGACACCAAAGAAACAAAAAATCTAATTAAAAAATGGGCAGAGGACCTGAATAGGCATTTTTCCAGAGGACATACAGATGACCAATAAACATATGAAAAGATGCTCAAGGTCACTAATCATCCAAGAAAATGTCAATTAAACCACAATGAGATATTATATCAAATCTGTAAGAATGGCTATCATCCTAAATCAAAAAACAGGTGTTGACAAGGATGTGGAGAAAAAGGAACCCTCATGTGTGATTGCAGATTGATGAGGCACTATGAAAAACACTGGAGCTTCTTCAAAAAATTAAAAATAGAACTCCCTTATGACCCAGAAATTCCACTTCTGGGTATTTAGCTAAAGAAAAGCAAAACACTAATTCAAAAAGATATATGCACCTCCTACGTTCACTGCAGCACTATTTACAATAGCCAAGATGTGGAGGCAACCTAAATATCTATTAATAGATAATTGGAGAAAGAAGTTCTGATACCTATATACAATAGAATATTCCTCAGCTATATATAAAATTTTACTTTTGTAACAACATAGATGGACCTAGAGAATATTATGCTAAGTAAAATAAGTCAGACAGAGAAATACACATGCCATATGATTTCACTTTATGTGAAATCTAAAGAACATAATAAATAAGCAACATGAAAACAGA
Organism: Cynopterus sphinx; assembly: GCA_030015415.1. Lineage (NCBI taxonomy): Eukaryota > Metazoa > Chordata > Mammalia > Chiroptera > Pteropodidae > Cynopterus > Cynopterus sphinx. Next base: position 43,602 of record JAKZJJ010000152.1, read on the forward strand.
ATTATAGATACAGAGAACAAACTACTAATTACTAGCTTGGAGCAGGGAGAGAGTCCAGGTGAAAAGATAAAGGGATTAAGAAGTACAAATTGGTAGTTACAAAATAGTTCTGGGGATGAGAAGTACAGCATAGGTAATATAGTCGACAATATCGTAATAACCGTGTATAGTGCCAGGTGAGTACTAGACTAATCAGTGGATCACTTTGTAAATTATATAAATGTCTAACCCCTATGATATACGCTTAAAACTAATATAAAATAATATCAAATGTTAACTCATTGGGAAAAAGGGCATCCAGTGGACAATAAAGGAGGGCTTTTTGATGTCACATAGAATATTACCAGAACAAGTATAAAAATAATATTTTTAAATAATGGAATGGAAAATAAAAGAATAATAAATAATATATTATTTCTCCCCAACTTATTATTTCAATAATCACGGGCGTTATTGTTCCTCTTTCCCTAAGTGAACTAGCAAGATATAAATAATTCTATTCTCTTAGCTTGAATAAGTATTTTTGGAAAGATAAAAGCAATATTCTCCAAAAATGCAAATTGAGTACTGAAAAAAATCATTAATTCTGATTATTCATTCATTTCAGTTAATTTGATTTAGAACAAATCAGCAGGTGTCAGGGACAGTAAGATATAAATAGAACACGCATCTACTGTGAACACTCCTTTAAAAACTTCTGTCTGCAATCACCCAACACAGTGTGAGCAGCCATCATCTCAGCTCCACTTTCAGTGTTCATACCACAGGTTTCCCCTGTAGATGTCCACACCATAGTTTCTATCTCTGGGAGCTGTAGGCAAAGCAAAAAGCATAGGTGGAACTCAGAACAGGCAAAAAGAAAGAGTGATTAATGCTACAAAAATATGTTGCACAAAGTGTCAGAGTGAACAGAGAAGCCTTTAAGGAAACTAGAGTCCACTTGGGGTCAGGTATTGAATGCCATGCAGCACCTCAGGAAATGCTGCTGCTATAGCCCACTCTGCTCAAAACATAACTTGGAACCTCTGCTTCACTATTCTTGCTCTCTGCCTTCCCTGCGTTGGGGACTTGAGTCTCTGCCTATGGTACAGCCCTGTGGATTAAATTTCTGCTTGATTCATAATCTACTTGGTTTGGAATTTCTCCCACTGACTTTTTTTTTCTTTCAAGTTCTTCTTACATTATCCAGTTTTAGAACACAGTCAAGTCTCGTTCCACCATCAAACCCAACCTGGGCCTCCACACCTCAGCCTGGGTCTGACCTTTTGGGCTCTTGCTTAGGTGGAATGAGTCTCACTCAGGCACTACTTAGTTACAGGAGAGTACCTACATCTCTCAGAAACCTTGGGACAAGAAGAAAGATCAATTTGCTTAAGAAGATAGAGATAGAGCCATTTTGTGTAAGGAATAGCTCCAATTCAGGAACAAATTGCTGAGCTACAGGAAGAATCCTGAAAACAGGTCAAATGAATTTTATTTTTCCTATCAGGACATTCATTCATTCATGTAAAATAGTTGAGATACCCACTCAAGAAATTATCTCTCATCCTTACCATCCCAAAAAAACAAAAGATTGAGAAGTATCTTGCTTCTCCTTATAAAACTTTTCTCAGCAATTCTTTATTGAGGTAGGAAGCGGGTGAGACAGACGGACAAACAAAAACTTTCAACCTACAACAGCTCCTCTGTGAGGTCCCTCCACACCCCAGAAAAAAAATGTATTTCATATTTTCTTCTTTATTTCATATCTTTATTTATCACGGGTTGTTCTAATTGGTTCCATATCTGTTTATTTACTCCAATAGACTCATTCCAGTAGAATCATATCTTCATCTTTGTATTCCCTACCTCTAACACAAAATTATTCATCAAATGACATCTGTATGAGTCAAAATGAAAGGGAATCATATCACATCTTTTATTCTTATTAACTGTTCTATTTTGACCATGTGCCTACAACCAAGAAATTGAGGAATGAGGAGAGGTCTTCAAATGCACTCAAAGAGGCTTGAGAAGGGATATATCAACTTTGAAATAACTTGAAATATATTTTCACCTTCTCCTTTAAGCTCTTATTCAATGAGAACAAGGGAATCTGTACTGAGAGTGTTTGGGGGCATTTAAAGAAAGTGACTAGACAAGAGCTTGTTTCCACTGCAAGAGCATGTGCTAGCTCACCACAGTGGCTGGAAGCAAAGACACAGCAGAGCTGAATTGTTCTGGCAGGTTCCTTGATTGCTCTCTGATTCTGAGAAATATAGACAGGAGAAAAAAAATTGGTTTATGCCTCTGTCTCCCCCTTTTTATCACTTTCTTTCCAGTGTCCTTCCCCTTTTACTGTTAGAATAAACTTCATAGCAACTATATGTCCTAAGTGTGATAAGATTCTCAATGAATTCGGTCATGAAAACAATACCTCATTGTACTGAAAGAAAAATAAATGTAGGAATGAAGGAAAAAGTCAAACACTTTCAGTTAAATGGAGAAGCCAAAGACACAAAACAATGGCAGCTTAATCCCAAAATTGTCCCCTGGTTGTACAGAGCAATATAAAGTCAATTCTAGATTTTCCAATATGGTATCAGAGCAGTCATCCTTGCATGGATTTCCCCATCTGCCTTTTTCACATTCTCATTTACATGGCACACATCTACAGTCAGGGCCTGCAACCAAGTCTAAGCACAACAGAAAGGGTTTTTAGGAGATTCAGTACACCAGTACCTCTGCTTCACTCATAAAAGATCTGCCTCAGGTCCCAGACAAAAGTCCCTCTCTTTACACAATTTCTTTATATTCTTTAAGGGTGCTACTTAAAGCCACGGGGATGAAACTTTCCCATTCTTTTTTTTTTTCAACAGCATCTATACCAATAAAATTAGGGTTATCAAATTCAGGTATTTGAGGAGACAATCAATTTGGCCAAGTGTCAGGGTGAGGGGGAAAGAAGAGAAGACGATGTAAGAGGATGAAGAAAATAGATTGAGAAGTGAAAGGTCCAGGTTGTTCTGCCTCCTAGGCAAATACCTCATCACCAGTATGATATCTTTAAGAAAGCAGAGTCAGAAAACCATCTCCAGATTCCTCATTCTGTCATCACTTCCAAGTATTCTTCATCAAGTCACTTTAACTTTTTGAATCTTAGCCCTCACATTATGAAATGAAGATAATTATAGTAATACCTGGACTCTCAAATTCAAAAATATCTGTGAAAAACATATCAAAATATCTTTTAAGCTATGAAGTGCAGTTGAAGTGTTTGTGCTCTTCTCTCTCTACAACTCTTCAGAAAGGAAGCCCAGTTGATATAACACTTTCCTCAGGGATGATTTTACTTCCTTATTCCTGAGGCTGTAGATCAAGGGGTTCAGCATGGGGGTGACCAGGTTATTCAGGACCTGAACAGTGGCATCCAGCCAGGGACTTGGGGTGGGCCTTAGGTAGATGAGGACCACTGGCATATAGAAAAGTAGAATAGCAGTGAGGTGGGCACTGCAGGTGGAGAAGGCACGACGTCGGCCCTCCGCAGAGCGAATCTGCAGGATGGAGTAGACAATGCGACTGTAGGAGGTGAGGATAAGAAGGAAGCAGCTGAGAGGCATGAGGCCCACACTGATGAACCCCACCATCTCCAGGGCAGTGGTATCTGCACAAGCCAGTTTCAGCATTACTGGGATATCACAGAAGAAATAGTCCACTTCATTGGGGCCACAGTAGGGCAATTGGAAGGTAAGAGTGGTTAGAAAGGTGGCCTGAATACAGCCAAAAAGTGAGGTTCCCAGGGCTAGAAATGCACACACTCTGTGGCTCATAATTATTGTGTAGCGCAGAGGGTAACATATGGCAACAAAGCGGTCGTAGGCCATTACTGTGTACAGGAAACACTCAGTACAGCCCAGGAAATGGTAGAAGAAGAGCTGGGATGCACAGCCTGCATAGGAGATGGCTCGGCTATTCCCTGAGAGGTAGAAGAGCATCTTGGGGGAACTCACAGAGGGAAAAAATATGTCACACACAGACAGTTTGCACAGGAAGAAGTACATGGGGGTATGAAGTCGAGTAGAAGAAACAATTGCCAGTAGGATGAGCAGATTTCCCATAAGGGTGAAGATGTAGAAGGACAAAAACAGGACAAAGAGCATGGTCTCCAGATCCTCTGTGTGTGGGATGCCCAGGAGTATAAACTCGGTCACCACTGAGACATTCCTCATAGCTGTGAGAAAGTCAAACCTTGAAAAGAGACCCAAGACACAAAAGTCTGAACACCAATATTAAATTATCAAGCTTTTTGCTGATGACTGTTTTGGATGTGTTTTAACAAGCAACAACCAGCCCTCTTATGAGTGGCACAATCTAGACAAAAATATCAGGTAATTAGAAATGCTTATTTCAGAGCCACAGTCTATTTAACTCTTGGAAAAACTGTTTTGTGGAGGCAGGGGTTATCCTCTATGACAAGATCAGAAGTTTAAAAATATATTCAAAACATTCTCATGTTAAGAGACGTTTTACAGTGGTTTAATTTATGAATTTACTGTCTTTAGTCATATTTATATTTTGAATTCTCACAATATCTTTGAGTAACAAGCTTTCACTATTTACTGCTCTCTGAAAAATATCAGAAAAAGAAATTGCATTAGAAATCAGAACACAAGTTAAATCCTGGTTTGGCCATTTATTAGCTATACTTGTTAAAATAATTTATACAACATTTTTCATAGATACAGCCCCATTATCTACAAAATGAAAATTATAATTATTATAACAACATCAAAAACAAAAATACCCTGGTATCGTAGTAAAGTTTATGAAGTGTCTGTAAAAATGTTGAGCAAAAAACATAAAGCTTAATGAAAAGTGTTCCTTTTGTATATCTTAAACTTTTTTCTTTAAGTGCCTTCCTTCTTTTAATTCTGGTATTATTTGAAATAGGTTTTATTAAACAATATTATTGAATAGACTTAGATTATATTCTCTTCAGATTACTTTTTTCCAGATTTAAGGAGGTCTGATATCTCCAACTTCATCAAGAGATGATGCTCTGGTTATTCTGGTCCTTTTGACATTTTCTAAGTGGACTTGAGGCAACTCTGAAATATTAAGCAAAAGAAATATTAGCAGCAAGGAAAGCATCAAATTTATGTTACTGTGATGATGAAAGAAATATAGTGACCCATAGAGCAGAAAGGCGAAGACCTTTCATAACTCATGTAATAATAATTATTAATAATAAAAGTAGATTCATAAATATACACATGCCATTTAATGAATCTTTACTATCTTCCAAGGAGTGGACTTAATGCTTTTAAAATGTGATTCATTAAAAAAAATAACCTTATAGGATGAAGCTATCACTGTAATTTCCATCTACAGAGCAAGAAACTGAAGCTTACAAAATTAAGCAAGTTGCCTGGATTTACAGAGCTAGTATGTGATAGAGCTAAGACTAAAACCTGTTTCTCTGCCATTGTCCATGCTCTCAGTCATTAGGAAACTGCTTTCTCTGCTTGCCTCTGCTTTTTAAGACAGCCTGTTCCACTGCTAGACAATGACATCCTTCTGGATGGGTTCACATCATCATCTTCTACTAAAGCAGGACAAGTGTTTTTGTCTTATTTCTTCCTGGTCATATTCAGTCTTGACTTCAGAGCACACTTGTGAGTATCTAATTTAGTTTTAGAAATCAAACAACAGGCTGATCCCACTCCTTTGACACTATACCTTAAAATCGACTCCAATATAGGAACTTTTAAGTTATAGAGCTGCATTCATTATGGAAATTCCAATCATAAACTTAAAACATATTTAAAGAGAATGATCAAGCCAAAATGAGTAATTCACATGCCACTCTAGAACTGAGCAAAAATAAAGATGGCAAAGAAACAGTGATATTTTGAGGGAGAAATACTGCTGGCATCCTGCTGCTTGTTACTAACTCTAGTCACTCCTGAATAGTATCTCTGAGCCACACAAATTTCTGAGCCCTGAATCATCTTTTCCTGGTCACCAAAGGTTCTCAGAGGTCTTTAATTCTTGCCTATGATCAGACATCATGATAATTAATAGTTATATAATTCTATTGGATTTTTTAAGTCCATTTCAGGAGGAAAAAATGTCTGCAAGAACTGAGAAGGTCCCTGTGTGTGCACTCATTAGTGTATGAGGACCAGAGGCTAACGGTGAGACACAAGCAGCAGTTTAAACACTCACAGTCCACCTGAGAATACAGTCAGTTTTTCCAAAGTGTTATTGTAAGACCAAATTTACAAAGCTAGTACTGTTTCTCAGTAGAGCACAGAGTGCTCTAGCCAAAGGAGCTTCAGTCCTCTTACTTATAAAGAATTGAGTCTCTTAGGGTTTGTATAATCAAGACCTGTACACACTTACTTTCCCTAGATTGCCCCCTTGGAAGTTTTTTTCTGACCTCCTTAAGCCCTACTTTGGGCTCCCTGATGGCTCTGAGGGAGCAATTAGTTTGTCGACCTAATTGCCATGAAACAATAGTAATGAGATCATTAGGAAGGGATGCTGTAAAGTGGGAAATATCTATGGTCCTCCAAGACTATTTGCATGCTAGAACGAGCTCTGATTATAACCTCACATCACCTGCAACACTACTCTATTTCTTTTTTTATATCTTTCAAGCCTTTGCTTGTGATAGATTTCTCATTGCTTTTGAAAATATCTATATATCCATATGACTATGTAGTTATCTCTAATAAACATCAGTATTCAAACAGTAATTTATTCAGCTAGTAATTATTCATTATGTGTCAACTATTATTATGTGCCTTTAAATCATTATTCTTAAAGAGAATTAGTCACATACGAAGCGAATTAATAGACCACAGGGCTTGTAATCCATCTCAAAAGAAAAATATTTTGGCTAAATAGGTAATATTCAGTTAATAATTCAGTGTAAGCACTTACCATGTGCTAAGTATTATGATAAATATTTAAATTAATTATTACAAGAATTATTTAATCTCTAAAGAAAATTTTATAAAGTAGGTAGCATTGTGTGAAAAATAAACTGAAACAGATTAAATAACTGGAAGATTACACAACTAAAAAGTGACTGAGGCAAGACTCTTTAATTTCAAAGTCAATACTTTTAAGCACTATCCCATGAATTCTAAAGATTCGGGTTTTGCACTCTTTAAGCAGAGATATAATATGGTTTTCAGTTTTTGCAGGGCTGGTAGGGATATTTGATAAGTGCTGTTTCATGTGGTGACTCAGGAATCGTGGGCAGATGTGGTAGACAGATGTATTTTCAATATAGGCAGGAACTTCGTAATTATATGTACATCTAACTGTACATCAATGAAATAAGCAACTTTGTCACTGGAAATTTCCAAGAAGATAAAAAAAAATCATTTTTCAGGCATGACACTGAGACTATTCTCAGTTTGAATAAATAACTTGATTTAAAGTTCTCACTAATTCTGAAATGATTTGATTTGATTTGTACTGTAAAACTTTTCAGTGACACTGACTTAATGCAATAAAAGTGAAACCTTAATGGTGATAATTCAGCTAAATCCTATGCAAAAGAAATTATGAACATGATTGTAGTGATTACAAAAGTAATGATTATAATCTCATTTTTGTAAAAACATTTTAAAAAGAGGAGAAACAGATATCACAGAGGGAGTCAAGATGCTATTCAGACAGGATCCCACAAGATGGGAATGGCTTGCTGGGATGTCTTGGTGAATAGACCACAGCTTTAATAATAGCTAACATTACTGTGTATTTGCTATATATCAGAACTGTGCTTAGTGCTCTATGTGTGTTGTCTCTTTTGATCCTCTCTAGAAGTCTCAGGTAGGTAGTATTATTTTCCTCATTTTTAGTAGAGTATTTAGTCTTAATGCATTTAAACAATTTAACTGAATAGAGATCATTAAAGGTAGAACTGTATTTCAAATCTGAGATAATATGACTCCTCCCTTTAGTTGTAAAAAAAAATAAGATTATATTAATTTTGATTTTTAAATACTCTTTCATAACTAAGATTATGTTACATTTGTAGTTGTTCAAGTGGTCCAATATCTTTTTTACATTAGTATAATTAATTCAAGAACTATGTAAGGTAGTTCTCATTAACCCTGTTTTGCAAGTAAAAAAAAATAGAATTTGGAGTGATTGTGACTTTCCTGAACAGTAGAAGAGCCCAGATGTTCTCAAACTTAGCTCTCCACTACATCATCATTGCTTCCCAAAATGATTTCATACAGAAAACAGCTACCATAAATAAGTGGAAAATTATTAATAAATTCATTTCAGAGATTTGATGGTGTTTTATATATGCCTTTAGGTCACTACTATATTCTTTGATGAGATTATGGCCTTAAACTATAATGAGAGAGACAGACAGAGACTTGTTAATCTCATTACTGTTTCATAGAAAATGAGTTTCAGGAAGTTCAGAGCTGTTTTGCTATAGTATACTTGTAGAGAAATTTGCCTTATACTTATTTATTTAATTATTATTTTTTTTTATTACGGTGACATTGTTAAGAAAATTCAGTAAGTTTTAGGTGTACATATATACATATGTTTGTGTGTGTGTGTGTATTGCTTTGTGTATTCACCACCATAGTTACATTTCTTTCTGTCATCACATATTTGATCCCTTTTACAGCATCTACTTCCCCCTCCCCCATTACACTTTGGTAATCACTAGTCTATTGTCCATGTCCATGAGTTTCTGTTTATTTTGTCCTGTTCACTTGTTACTTTTAGATTTATATCCCACATATAAGTGATAGCATGTGGTTTTCAAATTTTTCTGTCTGGCTTATTTCACTTAGCATGATTATCTCAAAGTCCATCAATGTTGTCACAAATGACAGTATTTCATTTCTTCTTATGACTGAGTAATATTCCATTGTATATATGTACCACAGCTTCTTTATCCAAACATCTATCATAGGACACTTCGGTTGCTTCCATGTCCTGGCCACCATGAATAATGTTGCTATGAACATAGGTATGCAAATATCTTTTCAGATATGTGTTTTCAAGTCTTTGAAATACCCAGCAGAGGACTTGCTGGATCATATAATTCTTAGTTTTTTGAGAAACATCCATACTGTTTTCCATAGCGCCTATAAAAATTTTCAGTCCTACCAGCAGTGTATGTATGATGCTTCCTTTTTCTCTGCATCCAATATTCATGATTACTTGTTCTGTTGATTATAGCTATTCTAAAGGTGTAGATGGTATCTAATTGTGGTTTTGATGTGCCACTCCTTAACAGCTAGCAATGGTGAACATCTTTTCATATGTTTGTTGGTCATTTGTATGTCTTCTGGGGAGAAGTGTCTGTTCAGGTCCTCTGCCCATTTTTGATTGAATTGTTTGTTGTTATTGTTGTTGTTGATGTTATTAAGTTATATGAGTTCTTTGTATATTTTGGAAATTAGGCCTTTATCAGAAGCGTTGCTTGCAAATATATTTTCCAATTTCGATGGATGTCTCTTTATTTTGTTGATTGTTTCTTTTGCTGAGTAGAAGCTTTTTAATTTAATGTAGTCCAGTTACCTACTTTTGCTTTTACTTCCCTTGCTTTTGAGGTCAAATTCATAAAATCTTCTTTAAGCACAAGTTCCTTGAGTTTAGTTCCTATGTTTTCTTCTATGCATTTTATTGTTTCAAATCTTATATTTAGGTCCTTAACCTATTTTGAGTTAATTTTGGTGTGTGGTGGTAGACAACAATTTTATTGTTTTGCAGATGGCTTTTCAGTTTTCTCAGGATCATTTATTGAAGAGGCTTTTCTTTCTCCACTGTATATTTTTGGCTTTTTTGTCAAAAATTATTTGCTTATATAAACATAGGTTTACCTTCAGATTCTCAATTCGATTACACTTTGTGTGTCTATTTTTCTGCCATTACCATGCCATTTTGATTATTGTCTCTTTGCAGTATAATTTGAAGTAAGGCAGGGTGATGCCTCCAGCCGTTCTTTTTTTCTCAGGATGGCTTTGGCAATTTGGGGTCTTTTGTGATTCTACACAAATCTGATGATTTTTTGTTCTATTTCTTTAAAAAATGCCAATGGGATATCGATGGGAATAGCATTAAATCTGTATATTGCTTTAAGCAATAGGTCACTTAATTATGTTGATTCTTCCAATCTAAGAACACGAAATAGCTTTTCATTTTTTTGTATCTTCTTCGATTTCTTTTAATAGGGTCTTATAATTTTTATTATATAGGTCCTTCACACATTTTATTAGAGTTATTCCTAGGTATTTTATTCTTTTGATTGCAATTACGAAAGGAATTATTTTTTCTACTTCTTTTTCTGACACTTTATCATTAGAGTATAGGAACATTATGAATTTTTGAACATTGATTTTGTATTCAGAAATTTTACTTTATTTTCTTATTCTTCTTAGTGTTCTTGTAGAGACTTTTTACGGTTTTCTGTATAGAGAACCATGTCATCTACAAATAGTGACAGTTTGACTTCTTCATTCCCTATTTCGAAGCCTTCTATATCTCTCTCTTGGCTAATTGCACTCACAAGGACCTCCAATATATGTTCAATAACAGTGGTAATAGTGGATAACCTTGCTTTGTTCCTGATCTTAGAGGAAAGGTTTTTAGATTTTCACCATTAAATATAAAGTTGGCTGAGGGTTTGTCATATGTGGCCTTTATTGTGTTAAGGTACTATCCTTCTATTCTATTTTGTTAAGTGTTTTGATCATAAATGGATGCTGTATCTTGTTGAAGGCTTTTTCTGCATCTATTGATATGATCATACAATTATTTTTTAATGTGTTTATGTGGTATATCACATTAATCAATTTGTGTATGTTGAACCATTCCTGTGTCCCTGAGATAAAGTGACTTGATCTTGGAGTAAAATCTTTTTGATATGTTGCTGTATTCAGTCAGTTCACTAGTATCTTATTTAGGATTTTTGCATCTGTATTCATGAGAGATATTGGTCAGTAGTTTTCTTTCTTTGTGTTATCTTCACCAGGTTTGAGTATCAGTGTAATATTGGTGTCATAAAATGAGTTAAGAAGTATTGCCCCCTCTTCAATTTTTTAGAAGAGTTTAAGGAGAATAGGTATTATATCTTTGAACGTTTGGTAGAATTCACTGGTGAAGCCATCTGGTCCTGGAATTTTAGTTTTTGGTAGGTTTTTGATAATTGTTTTAATTATCCATACTATTGATCAGTCTATTTAGATTTTCCAGTTCTTGATTTAGTCTAGACAGGTTTTACCTTTCTAAGTACTTCTCCATTTCTTCTAGGTTATTATATTTGGTGATATGTACTTTTTCATAGTATTCTTGTATGATCTGTTGTATTTCTACGGTGTCTGTCATAATCTCTCCTCTTTCATCCCTGATTTTGTTTATTAGCATCCTTTCTCTTTTTTCTTTAGTGAGTCTGGACAGGGGTTTGTCAATTTTGTTAACTTCTCAATGAACCAGCTCTTTCTTTCATTTATTTTTTCTATATTTTTGTTTGTTTTCAATTTCATTAATTCTTTTCTAATTTTGATTATTTCCTTCTAATGACTTTAGGTTTCATTTATTCTTCTGTTTTCTAGTTGTTGTTGTTGTTGTTGTTTTAAGATGAGTTATTAGGTTATTTCTTTGTGCTCATTCTTGTTTTTTGAGATAGGTCTGTAGTGATATGAACTTTTCTCTTATGACCACTTTTGCCATACCAAAAAAGTTTTATTTTATTATTTTATTTTATTTTTATTTTATTTTCTGCCATTTCAGTTATCTTTATTTATTTTTAAATGCCAGTTTATTTATTTTTTTCATACTATATATACATAATTTTTTTTAACATTTTACTTTTTTATTTTCCCCCTCCCCCAACTCCTCCCTTTTGGTAACCACTAGTTCATGGTTCACGTCCATGAATCTCTGTTTATTTGTCCTGTTCATTTGTTGCCTTTAGGTTTATATCCCATATAACTGATATTATATAATTTTAAACCATTTTATCTGGCTTATTTTGTTTAGTAAGATTATTTCAAGGTCCATCCATATTGTTGCAAATGGCAATATTTCATCTATTATTGCTGAGTATTATTCCATTGTACATATATACTACAGCTTCTTTAGTCAATCATCTATCGTAGGATACTACACTTGCTTCATATTCTGGTCACTGTGAATAATGCTGCTATGAACATCAGTGTGCAAATATCTTTTTAAATATGAGTTTTCAAGTCTTTGGGGTAAGTACCCAGTAGAGGGATTGCTGGATCATATGGTAGGTCAATTCTTAGCTTTTTGAGGAACATCCATCTGCTTTTCATAGTGGCCATACCAATTTGCAATCCCACCAGCGGTGTGTGAGGGTTCCTATTTTTCTGCATCCTCTCCAACAATTGTTATTACTTGTCCTGTTGATTATAGCCATTCTAACAGGAGTAAGATGGTATCTCATTGTGGTTTTGATTTGCATTATCCTAAGAACTAGCGATGCTGAGTATGTTTTTATATATTTGTTGGCCATTTATATGTCTTCTAGAGGTGTCTGTTCAGGTCCTCTGCCCATATTTTTAATTGTATTATTTGTTTCTTTTGTTGTTATTGAGTCATATGAGTTCTTTGTATATTTTGGATATTAGGTTCTTATTGAAGGCATTGCTTGCAAATATATTATCCCATGTGGATGGTTGTCTCTTTGTCTTGTTGAGGGTTTCTTTTGCTGAGCAGAAGCTTTTTAGTTTTATGTAGTCCCATTCATTTATTTTTGCTCTTACTTACCTTGCCTTTGAGGTCAAATTCATAAAATTTTCTTTAAGTCCAAGGTCCTTGAGTTTAGTTCCTATGTTTTCTTCTACGCATTTTGTTGTTTTAGGTCTTATATTCAGGTCTTTAATTCATTTTAAGTTAATTTTGGTGTGTGGTGATAGACAAGAGTCTAGTTTCATTGTTTTGCAGGTAGCATTTCAGTTTTCCCAGCATCTCTTATTTAAGAGGCTTTCCTTTCTCCACTGTATATTTTTGACTTTTCTGTTGAAAATTATTTGCCATATAAATATGAGTTTACTTCTGGACTCTCAATTCTATTCCACTTGTCTGTGTATCTATTTTTTTGCCAATATCATGCTGTTTTGATTACTGTTGCTTTGCAGTATAATTTGAAGTCAGGTAGAGTGATGCCTCCAACCTTGTTCTTTTTTTCTCAAGATATTTTTGGCAATTTGAGGTCTTTTGTGCTTCCACAGAATTCTGATAATTTTTTGTTTTATTTCTTTAAAAAATGCTGATGGGATTTTGATGGAGATTGCAATAAATCTGTATAATGTTCCAGATAATATGATCATTTTAACTAAGTTGATTCTTCCAATCCAAGAACACAAACTATCTTTTCATTTCTTTCTATCATCTTTGATTTCTTTTAATAGGGTCTTATATTTTTTATTATATAGGTCCTTCACATGTTTCATTAGATTTATTTCCAGATATTTTTTGTAGTTATTGCAATTGCAAAAGGTATTATTTTTTTTCCACTTTTTTTTCTGACACTTCATTATTAGAGTATAGGAACACTATGGATTTTTGAACATTGATTTTGTATGCAGAGACTTTACTGTATTTGCTTTTTGTTTTTAGTAGTATTCTTGTGGGGTTGTTAGGGTTTTCTATATAGAGAATCATGTCATCTGCAAATAGTGACAGTTTGACTTTTCTGTTTCCTATTGGGAAGCCATTTATATCTTTCTCTTGTCTGCTTACACTCGCTAGGACCTCCAATGTTATAATGAATAACAGTGGTGATAGTGGACAGCCTTGCCTTGTTCCTGATCTTAGTGGAAAGGTTTTCAGTTTTTCACCATTAAGTATAATGTTGGCTTAGGGCCAGTCATATTTGACCTCGGGTTTGCCAATTTTATTAACCTTTTCAAAGAACCAGCTCTTCCTTGCATTTATTTTTTTCTATTGTTTGAATTCGTTTGTTTGTTTGTTTGTTTGTTTGTTTTCAATTTTATTTATTTCTGATCTAGTTCTGATTCTCTCCTTCTGCTAACTTTAGGCTTCATTTGTTCTTTTCTAGTTTTTTAAGATGAAGCATTAGGTTGTTTATTTGGGCTTGTTCTTGTTTTTGGGAGTAGGCCTGTAATGATGTGAACTTTCCTTTTATGACCACTTTGGCCATGTCACATAATTTTGATATGTTGTACTATCATTATCATTCGTTTTTATGTATCTCTTGAACTCCTTTGTTATTTTTTCTCTGACCTAGCTTTTCTTTAGGAGCATGTTGTTTAGTCTCCATGTATTTATTCTTCCTGCTTTCTTTATTGTGGCCGCCAGCCCCTGAAAGACACACAGACCACCAGAACTCTCAGAGAGTTATAGGAATCACACTCTTTATTCAGCCAACTGGGTCTGCCAGGGGTATGCAGACCCCAAATTAAGCAGCCCTGAAAATTAGGGATACAGGGTTTTTAAGCCCAAAATCTCATTCTTCATTCTGTCTGAACACAAAGGTCTATTTTTCTTTATTCACTACCTGTCAACCCACCAGTCAGGTATGCAAGCAGGGGTACAGAAGCAGAATGCTTATTATTAGAATGTTTGATCTTATAATTGATAACCTATGTTCCTAAGGAGCAGAACACTCATTATTAGAATGTTTTATCCTATAACTAATAATCTATGTTCCTATGACAGCGGCCAAGCAGTAATTTACAGTAAGTAGTTAAAGTTTAAACAGCAATTTTAAACAGCAATTCTTTAGCCAACACACTTTTTATACTTGATCTCCAGCTTCAAAGCTTTATGATCAGAGAATATAATTGGTACAATTTCAACTCTATTATATTTGTTGAGGCTATCTCTGTGTCCCAGTATGTGGCTGATTCCTGAGAATGTTCCATGTGCACTAGAGAAGAATGTATAAGCAGCTGTTTTGGGATAGAATTCTCTGTAAATATCAATTATGTCCAGTTGGTCTAATGTGTCATTTAAGGATGTTATTTTCTTATTGATTTTCTGTGTGAATGATCTGTCCATATCCCACAGTGAGTATTTATGTCTCCTACTATGATAGTGTTTTGGTCATTTTCTCCCTTTAATTCTATTAGCAATTGCTTTACAAATTTCATGGCTCCCTGATTGGGAGCATAGATATTAATAAGTGTTATGTCTTCTTGGTGTATGATTCCCTTTATCATTATGAAGTGTCCCTCAGTATCTTTCTTTAGCTTTTTTATTTGAAGTCTATTTCATCTGATAATAGTACCACTACTCTCACTTTTCTCTGAATGTTATTTGCTTGAAACATCATTTCATCCTTTCACTTTGAGTCTATATTTGTCTTTGGAACTGAGATGTGTCTCCTAGAGGCAGCATATGGTTGGGTTTTGGTTTTTGATCCATTCTGCAACTCTGTGCCTTTTTATTGGTGAGTTTAGTCCATTTGAATTTAGGGTGATTATTGAAATATGAGGTCTTCTTATAGCAATTTTATCTTTTGCTTTCTAGTAACTCATTTCCATTGCTTCCTTGTCCTTTTGTTTCTGTTTATTTTGGTTGTTTTTGTGGGTTTTCCCTCCGGTCTTTGTTTTTTATGTTATATAATTGAGTTCTAAATTTTTGGCCTGTGCTTACCCTCAAAAATATTAAAAGGATATATATATATATATATATATATATATATATATATATATATATATATATATACAGTCATTCCTTTTCTTCTGATTGTGTCTTATCTCTATTTTTGTTTGTAAATTTGGATCTTTGAATCATCCTCTTTTCAGTCATTGTTGTCTTATTTTTATGCTATGTATGCTGAATGTTCATTAGTATCTTGCTACAGCAAATCTTTTTATTTTAAGCTTTTAATGCCCTGTCTGTAGTAAAGGTTGCACTCCTCTACTTTTATCTTTTACCTGCCAGTCATCTTACTTCTAATTACTTTTTTTTTTTTTTTTGTCATTTTGTTTTAGGTGAGCTGTCCTCTTTCAGTATTTCCTGTAGTGCAGGCCTCATAGTGGAGAATTTCCTTGATTTCTGCATATTTGGAAAGTATTTCTCCTTCATATCTAAAAGAGAGCTTAGCTAAATACATTTTTTTTTGGCTGGTAATTCCTTTTATTTAATAGCTTGAATATTTGATTCCACTCCTTTCTGACTTGTAAGGCTTGTGCTGAGAAGTCTGACAATAATCAAATGGGTGTTTCTTTATAGGTTGCCATCTTCTTTTCCCTGACTGCCCTGGGAATTCTGTCTTTGTCATTTGTTTTTGATGTTTAATATGATATGTCTTGGTGAAGGCCTTTTTGGATTGAAATAATTGCGTGTTCTGTTGACTTCTTGAATTCTAAACTCCAACTCATTTCTTAGATTTGAGAAATTCTTGTCAGCTATTTGTATGAAAATTTTTTCTAATCCCTGTTCCTTTTACTTGCCTATGAGAATGTTTCCTTTCCTGATAGTACCAGCTAGTTCTTGTACTTCTAATTATTTTTCATTCTTTGGTATTCTGTTCTTCCTTCTACTTTATTTCTAGATTTCTGTCTTCGATATCACTGATCTTTTTCTCCAGTTGGTAAACTCTATTTCCTAACCTTGCTATTTCATTTTTTTTTTTAATCTTTTTCAGTGTTTTCTTTATCTCCAAAAGTTCTAAGTTCTATTTGGTTTCTTTTAAGGGTTTCAATCTCCTTGTTAAAAAACTCATTCTGGTTTTTTTTTTTTTTGTTTTTGTTTTTGTTTTTCCATTTCTGTGGTTGCCATTATGTGCAGATCCCTTGCTCAGACTTGCTCGTGCACAGGTTGGGTGTTTTTATTTTTAGATGTTCAGCTATCGTTTCAAGGGAGAGATGTAGGGACAGCTCTTATTCCACCATGTTTCTCTGGGGTCAGCCTTATATTTGGATCATCCTTGTTTTAATCAGAGAAAACAAACAGCTCACATCATTTAATTCTTTTATTTCTACTTCAAGAACTTATAGTAGAATGGTATCCAATTCTAACCTTAGATTACCTGCATTGCTGCTTCTTTTTTGGTTTCTTTTACACCTACAAGCCTTTGCATGTGATATTTAAGCAACATCTTGTTTCTCAGAAAATTATTCAGCAAAACTTTCTGATTTTAAGTAGCAAAACTAATTCTAGTCACTCTTAGTTCAGTGATAGTTTGTTGTTGGCAGGGATAGGGTCTCAGGTGAATGGCCAAGTCAAAGTTTCATTCTTAAATGTAAAAACTCAATGGGGAAGAATTGGATTGTGAGACAAAAATGAGAGTATAATAATGGTTGCTTACTGGGAGATACATTTTTTAAGCTGCTACTTTTTTTTTTCCTTTTTTTTTTTTTTTTTTTTTTTTATGGGGATATCTTGTCTTCCTGACAATTTAATGGTGTCCTTGGAAGAGATGTGATCCACCTATTGGTGGAGTTAAAGTTATAAATATAAGAATAAAATGTATGTTCTACATTTTTTTTTAGGGAGAGAGATGGGAACTACAGAAATATCAGGGACTTGAATCCCTCGAAACTCTCTTGAATGTAATATCTATTTATTAATAGATACTTATAATGAATCTGTGAGTTTAAAATTATTTTATGCAGTAGTTAATACAAAAGTAAAATAAATATTTTATTTTTCTTAATTAATCTAAAAGATAACTTTTTAAAGTAATGATAATGACAAAGCAGTGGATAAACATAATACATAAAAAAGAGAAATGATGGCAGCAATGCCACAATAGATGGCAAGGAAGAATTAGAAAAATTCTGTTAGAAGTGTTCTGCATTACACATAAAGTTATTTGTTATTTGGAGATAGACATAGTATTGTTTTTAAGTACATTATAAACTTTAGGGCAACAACTAAAAAATTAATACATATAATGGATATATTAACAACGTAGATAAAATTAAATCACATAAAAATTCTTAAAACAGAGGAGGCAAAATAATTTTTTAAATGCAGCAAATGGAAAATAGTTAAACATGATACCAATCAATTTATCATATTAATAATTACTTTATTAGGTTAAAAGTAAAGGGGTAGAGAAATATATATCATGATAACACAAAATAGAACAAAGATGGAGTGGCTGTATTTATTTTAGACAAATTAGATTTCAGAAAAAGAAAATCGTCAGGGTAAATGTGAGTATTACATAATAATAAAAGGGTCAATTCTCCAAGAAGATATAATAATCTTAAATGTATATGCACCTCTCATTAACAGGAAGAATTTAAATTTCCATACTACTCAAAGCAATCTATAGGTTAAATGCAGTCTCTTTTGAACACTAATCTACACACCTAAAAAAAAATGTGTATGCACTGATAGAAGTGAAAGAAAAAACATAACACATGATGTTAGCTCATTACGTAATATTTTTCTTAGTTTTCTTCTGAATAATCTGATTCTTCAAGCAGCTGTGCTGCTTTTAAAGAACCAAAGACTGGTATTTGAGAGAGGAACAGTAAATGTTAATTGATTCATGGTATGATTATGTTGGAATAGGGGACAACATAGGCAATGGGTTTCATTCATAAATCTATATAGAACATGGTACCCTGAACTTGGAGGCACTGGGCTCAGTCTGAACAGAAGAATCTTGAAGCAATGCTATCAGCCATCATTTTATGGCTAGCTCTGCAGGAGCCAGGAAACAACTTCAGGATGAGGACAACTAATGGGACATGAGAGCAGCTTTTCTCCTGGGCTCCTTCAGTTCCTGAAAGTAGAGGGTGCTTTGTATTTTCTCAAAACATAAAGCACCAGCTCTGAAAGTGGATTCCAATAAGCATGCTTGATTATGACACTTGTTTAGGTTTGAGGAATTTATAGTGGTATATTCATAGCATGAGAGCTCAAACAGAAAAATAAAACCATACTACTTTAAAACTGTAGTTGATCTCTGTATCTAGGAGTCTGTTTCTGTTTTCTTTGCTTATTTTGTTCTTTAAATTCCACATAAGCGAAACCATATAGTATGGTGCTAGGTGGATATAAGATTTATTGGGAGGAATCACATCATAAATTATATAAATGTCTAACCACTACCCTGTACATCTGAAATTAATATAAAATAATATTGAATATAAACTGTAAATGAAAAAAAAAAACTGTAGTTGATTCTGCATTAGAAAGAAGATGCAGACTGTTTTTGTTGCTGTTGCTATTGCTGTTTGTTTTGTTTTTTGCTTTAGAAGTCCCTAAGTCCTAGCCCAGTCTGGAAGTTGAACGGTGAGAAAAGAGGAAATGAACATAAGTAAATAATACATTCTGCTCTGCATAATAGATATAAAAAGCCATCTTCTTCTGGTCAGAGGGCAATTCTACACATTTCATGGTCCTTAGGAAGTTGTTTCTGTCATTACATCTATATGGTAGACTTGAATACAAGGCTCTTTCATAAAAAGGCTAAGCCCTAACTTATCAAACTTTAAAGTGCATATGAATTACCTGGAGACCTTTGTTAAAAATAAGACTTTGATACAGCAGATTTTGTGGTTGCCTAAAAGTCTGCATTTATAACAAGCTTCCAGATGATGCCTCGTCCCACCACAGGTCACACTCAGCCACAAACAAAAGTGAAGGAAAGTCCTGAGAGATCAGACTCCACTATACAACTCAGAAAATGCCAGTTCACTTCCTAATGCCAGTTCACTTGTAAGTTTAATGGAACTCAGGTTTATGCCATCTTCCACCTTATTAAACAGATATTGAGGTCCTACTAGAATTCTTGAGTATTCAAAGGGAAAGTGATAAGCGAGTTCTAATTTAATCATCTAGTTTTATAGAAGGAAATATTAAGCTCCTAAGGGGTTAAATAATTTATTTATTATTACTTAACTATTTAAGTGTATGGTCAGGATTCTAAAAGTTTTCTGCCCAGTGCCCTTACTTGCTTCATATAAGACAGAAAATCAGCCTGCAACAGAAGATATGGGGACAGGACACAGTATGAACAGTGAAGGCATCAGAAAAGTTGGGAAGGAAATAAGAGATAATAAAATCAATGCAGGTTCAATGAATAAATCTATAAGACTGACACAACAAAGTGCAGAGTAGTGATAGTCATTTTAAAGTTGATACAACAGTATTGTAGGGTACAACACACCAAATAGGGTCAGGTCAATTCTACTAGGATAGAGTATGTGGGACATGAGGGTTAGAAACAATCAAAGAGTGCACCTGATTTTTTCATGGGGCAAGTGATCCAGGTTAAGGTCTCAGGGAAAGTTGCCTTTAAAACCACTTTTACCTTTATTATACTGGACCACAGACTGAATTAGAGGCCTCAAGTATTCAGGCTAGGACTAAGGTTTCCATTAACACCCTTTTACTAAGATGTTTCCTGATTAAGGGGATAGGTCTGACTTCAACAATTATATAACTCAATCAAGTCCCTTAGACAGTGAGAGAGAAGGCATGCAGTATGGGCTAGCAAAACCCAAGCAGAATCAATGAAGAAGGTCCTCAGCAGTGCCAATGCTCACAGTGGATCCCTTGAGACTCTGTCTTTGTCATCTGGAGGTTTATATCAATCCCAATGTCAGCTTTCAACCTCTTCTCCAACTTTTCCTCCTATCTAAGAATAGAAAATTGTGTTGCTCACCCCTCTAGTCCTGATAAGTATATAAAATCAAAAAATGAATAGACAAAAATAACGCAGAGAATTCTCTAACTCAGGCATTCCCTAACATCAATTAATCTGGAATCCATGTCACTTGTTTTCCATGTTGGCACTCTAGAAAACCTGGGAGGAACATTAATGCCTAAGAATCCTTTGAACTTCAAGGAAGGGAACAGGTTCTGGGACTACTAGAACTTGACTGAGGGTACATGTAGGGAAAGGAAAATCATATCCAAAGGGAACCTGGAATGCAGAGGCAAAGTGGGCAGGCAGTCTTTACTTTCATGACAAGAAACTGACAGGATAGGTATAAAATACAACACATTACAGCAGAATAAAAACTAAAGGTCAGTAGCATAGAAAATGCACTTGTTTTTCTGGATGGTATCCTCAGAGGGCAAAGATGGCAGGGTCCTCAGATGATTTCAGAAAAGCAATTGCAGCTTTCATAACCACATGCATGATAGAAACTGTTAGGAGGAGAAAATAAGAATTAGAGCTGAGGGACAGCAATGAGAGTAAATACTTCTCTCTCAGTCTCCCCTAAACATCCCTAATCATCTCCTCCCAAGTCCTGGTTTTATCTTTCTTCAATATCCCTGACTTTCCCCCTTCACATTGCCCAAATTTCCTTAAATTTTCTCTGGTCCCAGAAATACTCAGCAGCAGTGAGATAAGAAACACTCAAGGAGTAAGTGCTCCAAGTTCAGTCTCATACTCAGTACTGACAGAGTAAAGAGAATAAAAGCCACTTCATGTCCTTCACACAATTCATACTC
The DNA here is from genome assembly GCA_030015415.1 of Cynopterus sphinx. Classification (NCBI taxonomy): domain Eukaryota; kingdom Metazoa; phylum Chordata; class Mammalia; order Chiroptera; family Pteropodidae; genus Cynopterus; species Cynopterus sphinx. The sequence continues at coordinate 64,992 of JAKZJJ010000152.1, forward strand.
CCCATCCATGTCCTTTTCCCTTCTTTACACATCTCTCCACCTCCTGCAATTTAAGATTGTACCCATATCCTGCCAAGAAAAGAACTAGCTGGAAGACCAGAAAAGGTCAGGACCAGGATGGTTGGAGAAGAGGAGTATAGGGTTTCTCTCTTGGCCATCCTCTCTCAGGCTTCGTGACTCAGTGTCTGGGAAGATGTCTCACTTACTAAGAAGAGAAAGCAGTGAGGTCTTAGAATTGTGCTCTTACCTGCATGGCTGTGAATTCAGGCCATTGTTTTCCTTTCCAGAAGCTCCCACTCACACTTCATGTTTTTACCATTGGCATGAAGCCAGAGCACCTCCAGGACTGTGGCCCAGCCTGAGGAATCCACATTCTTACAATAGAGAGACTTCCCTGAAGCCTTTGGTTGGAGCAAGAAACCCTTCAAAGAAATGTAAAAAGATCCATTCCCTCCTCACCTTATCCCAAACTGCTACTAAATGGGATTACCTAGTCCCTTTATCTCATTTATGACTTGCAAAGCATAATGCCAGGCCTTAAACCATCTCAAAGAAACAATTCATTGAGTCTTAGGGTAGAAAGGTCTTAAATTTTAAATCCAGTGTAACCACTAGAACTGTGCTTGAAACTCCTAAACATCCCCAACAAGGATTACCTAGTTGTGATAAAAGAAACACATTATAAAGTATCTTTGTTTTTCTTTTATTTAAACTCATACCTAAACAACACCCCCCCATAAAAAAAAAAGAAAACATCAATAATGATTTTTAATACAGAAAATGGAGTAATACAAAATTGAAATGATTGTCCCAAAGTTAGCCTTCTAGCAAATGACAGAGATGGGACTGGAGGCCAAATATTCTGATTCAAGTCATATTGTTCTTAATGCTTAACAGAAATTCTCAGCCATAGAACAGAAAATGGGCTCCCTGAGTTTTCACTGACAGCTCCCAACTTCAGTTTTTAGAGACAGCAAGTAAAGAGAAATTCCTCTTTCATAATATAACCTTTAAAATTTGAAGAAAAAATGTTCTCGGAATAGTCTTGTTTCAGATCAAAATTCTCAGTTCCTTTAATTCTTCCTTGAGAGGACTACTTATGTCAAAACAGTAAGAATTTCCATGTTTATTCTCCTAGTCTAGAAACAAACATTACAGTGAATTCTGAAATATATCTCCTTAAATGGTCACATCTGGTGGCAAATGTACTTTTGAAACTCTATGATTCCAGCCCAAAACTATATAATACATATAGCTTTTCTGACAATGAGGTAAAAATCACTACCTCCATGATATCGTGGTATCACAGGTTTTAAAATATTATAGTGATAATTAGAAAATATTTTCAATTGGATGCCAATGGAAAATGATATACATGAATTTCAGATTCAGCTAAAGATATACTTAAATTTGTAATTCTAAATATATATATATATATATATATATATATATATATATATATATATATACATGTACATTAAAAAAGACAAGGAAGTCTAAAAATCAACTACCTGAGCCTCCATCTCTAGATATTAGAAAAAGAACAGCCAATAATACCCAAAAACTTTAAAGGAAAGAAAATAACAAAAATAGTAGCAAACATGATTAATACAGAAAACAATCATACAATGATCCATATACTCAAAAGTGCTGGTGTTTTGAAAGGATTATTTAAACTAACATTTAAGGTAAGAGAAAAAATAGAGAAGGCACAAATAACCAACATCAAAAATAAAAAAGGGAATACTATGAATGATTTTATAAAACTTAATAACATTGTACGGCAATATCAGAGATACTGTTAAGTCAAAAAAATTGAAAATGTAAATAAAATATACAAACTTCAATTAAAATCTAGAATACATGAAAATATAAAGTTTTAGTTCAATTTAAGACCTTTCAAAACCTTCCCACAGACAAGTCTCCTGGCAACGTAGTGCAAAAGCTAGCGAAAGAAAATATTTCAGATGATAGAAAAACAGGCAACTCTTCTCAGCTCATTTTATGATGTCAGTATAAAACTGATATCAAAACCCAACAAGAATATTACAAGGAAAAAATACATGTCAATATTTTCCATGGAAATAGATTTTAAAATTCTAAACAATTATTAGCCAACTGAATCAAAAAATATATGAAAAAAGTTTAAATGTTAAGCAATGACAATTAATTTGGGTTTATTTCAGAAATGCTAGGTTGGTCTAACATTAACAAGTTACAATAACTCATTAAAAGAATAAAGGATAAAATCACACACTCACTTCAACAGATACATAAAATGCATTTGATAAAATTCAACAACCATTATTTTTTAAGGAAAAAAGAGAACTCTCAAAACAGAACTAGCCTTTTTTCCATTTATTTTAATTTGTCAATATACATCATTCTAGTAGCTATATAACTCATCAAGCATACCTAGCATAGTTACTTTAGCTACTGTAAGACATTTGGATTGCTTACTAATATTTGATATTGCCAATATGGCAGAGAACATCAGTGTGTAATTTTACCTGTATTTAGATTTATTTTCTTAGGTAAGAGTCTCAAAATTTGAATTACCAAAATGAACATTTATTTTGACACGCACGGTCACATTTCTTCTGAAAAGTATGATACCAAATTATTTTGCTTCAAGCAATCTATGAGAGTGCCAAATTCATTTCACCTTTTAAAGCACAAGGCATTATCAGATTTAGAAAACTTTGATAATTTGAAAAGTGAAATTGTTACATTATTATTTTTATTTTATTTTTATTTGATCTTGCAGAGACTGATTTGTCATGTTTATTAACTAGCTGTGCTTCATCTTATGAATTATTTGTTCATGTCCTTTGTCCAGTTATCTACTGATTCACTTAAACTTGCCTATAATATAGCTACATGATATTCCTTGACAAACACCATTTTTGCATGCCCTGATGTAAGTAAGTTATTTCCATTTTTTACCCACTACTGGATAGAAGGAAAGAAAAGTGAGGATAACTTGAAGGTAATTCCAAGATAGGAGTTACTCCTTAGGAGGTAAGTAGAAAAGGAAAAGAAAATACCTGTTTATTATAGGTCATCCCACCTCGACAGCTACACTGGGGGTTTGTACCTCACTGTAGTAAATCATGAGTTCCACATTGCTATCAAATTTGTGTCCATCAACCAAGGAAATCTGAGTTAGATATAGGCAAAGAAGCCATGTCAGCATTATTGCTGCTTATTGTCTAGGGCTGAGGTCAGAGCTGAGGGCCATAGCTTATTCCACGAGTGGGCATAATAATCAGGGGCAGGGGTGGGAATGGAGAAGAGGTGCTGCAGATTGCATGGGGATAAAAAAGGGGAAGAGTATGACTCTCTCTGGGTTAACAAGGAAAAGTAAGGGACATTTAGGAAAGACTGAGTGAGGAACAAGATCAGGTTCCAAGAACAAGGATGCTGGCCACAACAGGGTTCTCTCATTAATTACCTGAACAGAAGTCTTATCATCCCCAAGGTACTCAATGGGACTCAAGGGACAGTTGCACTGGATCCTCTAAAGGTCACGCTGAGAAGGATGGTGGCAACCATGCTTAGTGTGCAGGACAGATCCCCCAAGGGGACAATAAGAGTCAATCGTCCTTAGGCCACCCAACAAAAGGATGCCTGAGTTGTATTTTCTTTTCCCACACTTTCTAGCACACCTAATACCTTGAGTATATTTCCTCGGGTGTGTCCCCCACCACCAGTACTCAAAGAGAGCAGATACTCACCAGAGAGCTGGTACCGAGGATTCAGATGGCTGGGAGCACATAACGCAAGGCCTCATCTGCTTCCAGGGGCAGCTCCTGCAAGTACTTAAGGGTGAATGCTGCCTTTGACCAGAGTGGAGGTTCCCCACATTACAGTACATGTCCCTGGAGCACTTATCCTCCTCCAACAGGAAGGCTCATGGGCTCTGGCTGATAGCATTCTTGTAGTTGGTGCTGGCCAAGGAAGAAGAGGGAAAGAAAGTTGATGTCAAATGCGACATAGTTGATGAAGAAACAAGTGGCACAGAAAACGAAGACTGGTAAGGAAGAACTGTGATTTGTTCTTGCCAAGTTCACAGCTATGCTTTGAATGCCTGATTGACTTTTATCCCCAAATTCTCTTAGGAAAATAGTGGCTAGACAGGAGTAGAAAAAAAACCATTCAACATCAGCCTATTTTTGGAAAGTTGCATTTGCTAGAGATTCTAAAGGAGAAAAAAATGGAAGAGATAAGTTAATCATCCCTAGTAACTTCATCTTGTCCTATAATTCTGCCATAATTCTCTTCCCATCTACCATGACCTCAAAGCTATACAAAGCTTCATCTTTAAAGGAAGTTTTTCCTTATTTTCATAGTTAAGGTAGCAGATACACCAGCTACAAACTCACAAATGGACAAGGTCACAGAGATGTTTTTCAGTGGCACTGCAGATAGATCAGAGTTCAATATTAACTAGTAGAATGCCCCCCACAGGCCAGCCATTGCTTGCACTAAGTGCCAAAGATACAATGGTGAGTGAGAGTCACAAATCAAGCTTACGTGGCTCCTCTTAGTGGGTTAATAAACCATAGGGTGCATTGTGGTGACACAGGGCTACTGTAGAAAAGACACATAAACAGTGTGACATGTTTGGCATTAGCTTTCCAAATACCAGTACTTTCTGTGCTTCTCTCTGGCATAAATATATATATACATATAATTTTATATATATATATATAATTTTATATATATATATAGATAGATAAATAATTATATATAATTATTTATAGATAATTAAATATATTTACAATTATTTATATATATTTTTTCTGCCTCCCCCCCCCCCCCGAGAATGGGGCTAGGAAGGAGAAAGAAGCAGAAAGAAATGAGACCAAGTTAGGCTTCTTCTAAATATCAGACTTAGAAAGGGTAGCTATTAGAATCACTAAGTACCCACTAAACAGGAAATCTCTGAAACACCCTAAGGCTGGTCTAAGCACAAGCTCTACTTCAAATTTATTTAATATACCACTTTTTAGGTATAGTAAATAAGTATAATTAACTCCTCTGAACCTCAGTATTCTTTCTAGAATGAAAACCATATCTGTACATCATATATGCATGAGTGAATTTTTATATATATATATATACACATACATACATACATATACATATACATACATACATACATACATACATACATACATACATATATATGTAGTCCCTGGAATAGTGCCTAGCCTATGGAAAGCATTTATTCAATGATGACAGACATTAGTATTGTTCTTGATATTGTTGTTACTATTGTTAAATTAAGCTTGGCTGTTACTTTGGACCATGCTCTTTAGAGACCTGCACATAACAAGTTGCCTGATCTAAAACATACCCCTGCAGATTAGATCATTTACCTTGTGATGTTTCCTTTGGGGCTCATAATTGAAACCACTGTTTGTTTTCTCTCTCCAAGATATTCATATTTCACATATGCAACATGTCTTCTATTTTAAATCAGGTCATCCTAAACATATCTTCCAAATTTCATTATCTTAGACAACCATTTCAGTGGTATGGCAACAAAGGGATACATTTATGTACCTAGATAATGATTTACATCATTATTCTTTTATCCAGATAATCAGCGGATGGGCCCTGTCCTAGTCATTGGCCCTAATACCACTGGAAGCTGCCCCCATCCATTCTAAACTGAGTCATCTATGAGCTTGCCTCTCCCTATTCTGTCAAAGGGTGACCTGAGCTGCAATCTCCAGCACCAATAGGAAGATTTTTACTGAAAATACTCTCTAAGAGGCTAAGATGGAATTCCCTGGTTCACAGAAAATGCTAAAGTAACATGAAACTAATGTGCTTATCCAGAGTTCCAAACCCAAAGGAGTTACTGGGAACCCCAACTATTACTGAGAAATCTTCAAGAAAAACATGTAGGTCCTTGAGAAAAGTAATTTTCCTTCTGAGAATAACTACCCCCTCGAGAATTCTGAGGTTTTGGCATGACTATTTATAGGCCCTCCGTGCTAATCCCAATCGCTACCCCAACCCAGATCAATGGCCATGTTTGCTCACCTATCTGATAGCAAGGTGTTTCTTACACACCATCCCCCACTCCCAGCCCAGACACATACACACAAATTGGCACCAATAAATCAGGCTCTTTGTTCTGTGGCTGTTTTTCTTTTGAAGAAATGGCAAAATGGCTCACATCAAGAAGAAACACATAGGGCAATCATGGCTGTGTGGAGAGGAGTGGCTGCTCAGGAAAAGGGTTTCCATGCAGACAATTGATGGGGTAAATTCTCTGGTAAAACAGGTTGGAGCTGGGGAAGAGCAACAGGGAGCTGAAGAAACTATGTTAAGCAACCAAATCTGTAAGCTCCACAGTACTCACCAAGGCTGGCTTTCAGGTAAAGAGACAGATAGATACAGAGGGTGAGCATCTCCTACAAAAGAAACACCCTTCTTTCCAGATTCTAAACACAGAACAAATCCCTCATTGAGGGAAATTTGCTCTTCTCCACCCTCCCCAGTACAAAGTATGCTGTGTCAGGGTACATTTTCCCTCTCTCAAGATTTCAGAAACGCACCTGGCAACAACAGGTAGGCAGACTGGCCACAACAGCTGACCAAAATCAAGGACTTGAATCTGAGGCAGTTTGGAGAACAGAGGGCGAATGTTTCGAGTTTCGGGACCCGTAGGTCCCAGAAGTCTGGGCTTGTGCGGTTCCCTCCCCCGGCAGGGAGAGAGAGGAGACGCCAGTGCGGATGGCACAGCAGCCACACCCCGCAGCCTGTTGCAGGGGAGAAGTGGAGAACCCGGGATCCAGCCACGGGGGCAAGGCGTGGGCCTTGGACAGAAACGGAGAGTGATTTAATCTTTAATTTTTCCTAGATTTTCGGTGTCCAAGTATTAACAAAAGGGATAGGAGTCAGTCCGTTGAATTTCTGTGTAGAAGGACTTTAGGGTGCAATCCGATTTTGGTTAGGGGTGGGGGAGGGAGGCTTTAAGCTCCATTTCCACAGCACGAAATTACATAAAACTGAGGAAATACCAATTGTCCGTATGCAAGAGGAAGGGAGAGAGCAGGGAGGGAGCGGGGATGAGAAGGGTGAAAGGGCAAGAGACAGGCGCGGTGGGGAGGGAGAGAGGGAGAGAGGGAGACAGAAAGAGATAGGATGGAGAGAGAAGGAAAGTAATAGAGAAGGGAAGTAGGAAGAGGAGCTGTGAGATTATTAGGAAATGGCTAAATCCCCCTTCCAGCCCCCACAAAATTCCCCTAAACTGCCAAACATGCAGAAATCCCGGGGATCATGCGCCACGACTAAATTCTCCAACTTCTTGCTTTGCAGGTAAAAAAAAAAAAAAAAAAAAAAAAAAAAAAAAAAAAAGCCCCAACAGATTTAGAGACGGAGAAAGGGAATTAGAATGGGCCGGTCTTAGTCCTCGGGGATAAAGGATGAGGTCCAGCCCCAGCGCGCGGGCAGCGTGGTCACCCACCTCCTCCTGCAGTCCGGAGCCTCCGAGTCAGGAGAAAGCGACTGCAGTCGAAATGACCAGGAAGACTCGTCCCCTTCTAGGGACTGGTTACAAAGTAGCGACTACAGAAGTAAGAGATCAACGGGAAATTCCTAAATAAATATCCTAATATTTGCTTTTCTCTGAATCAATGGAAATTTGTTTTTTTTTTTTTCCAAGTAAAAATGCTGTAATAGTAACATCAACAATGATATCTACATATTTCTGTAATAGACTTAATTATCAAGGACTTACTGCCCTGCTAATAATACTGTGGGCTAATCCCTGAACTTTATGGGCTTTATATTAGTGACTTCTCAACTCTAAGTTGAGTCATTTGTTCCAAGATTGTATTCTCCCTACATCATGGGAGGAGGGAGAGGGGGCCATTAGGAGACAGGGCAACACACACAGGGCCCAAGTCTTCCCATCATGGGTAATTTGTGGGTTTTTCATCAAGATCTTAAGTTAAATTTTAGAGGGTAAAATGTTAGTTACATATATCTGTGTTAATTTTCCTGGCTAAGGAACACTAGAAATGATAAATTTCCCTATGTCTTTTCTATTTAAAAATGACCTATCAAATCTGAAGCTTAAAGAGTCATATTGCTGTTGAGAATCTGTATAGGGGAAAGAATATGTGTATTGAAGAGTCGGCTTGATTTTGGTCTCTGCAAGGTATTTATTTTGGCACATTTATTCTCTTTAAGTCTGTTCTCTTATCTCTAAAATAGATATGATGACTATTTCCCTGAGTTGTTTTTAAAAATCCAATGGTTATTAATAGATGTGACTATATACATATATATATATATATATATGTATGTACGTATATAATCATCATGCCCACAACAGATACACCACATATTCATATACAGTAAAGCACAATTTAAGCACAAATTCTATTTTATCGGTATTAGTCTCTAAGATCATGGTTTTTTTTTTTTACATATATCAAAATAATTATGAGAGGGAATAATCCTTTTATCATGGTAGAAATCATATCTGGTATTGTTCCTTGTGGTTGAAACCTTTTTCTGTTTGCTGAAGTATCTGGAAAACATAGAAGTTGGAAAGGTGGGCAGAGTTCATCATTTGACCCACCTGGACTAAACAGGTTGAACCAGAAGTCTGTCACAGACCAGACATGGCAGCTTGGTTGGAAAGAATTGAATCAGGAAACTTGCATGATCCTGGTTATTGGAAGGGCAATTATACAAAAAGTCTCTGAACCTGGCACAATATATACAATTAAACAAAACTTTATAGCTATTAAAAATGTGAATGCATTTTATCTGTTTATTTATATTTTCTTTATATACAATGAATAATTTCACTTTTTTTATATAAACTATTTAATTAAGCCAACCATCAAACTTTTGAAAGAGAAACACATAATTCATTTTTAGTCAGCCTCCATTTATTAGCTCCAGCTATATCCAAGGCTTTGTTCTAGACATTGCATCATGGCAATGATAAGACACCAAAAAATTTACTCACCTGGAAATTATATTACAAGGGGAATAAATGTTTAGTAAATAAATAAGCAAATAAATAAAGAAGAAAATGAAAGTGCTTAAAGCAAACAAAACACACAGTATAAAGGAGAATGAACAGAGGCTGTTTTGTTAGATATCTTCATCCAAAAATCTGTCCTTGTGACTTAATGTTGCTAAGTATTCTTCAGTATTGATTCTCTAGTTCAGCCTAAGTTTAGCTAACTTTGTGGTCTTTCAGGATAAAGACATTTCCCAGCCTCCCTTAAAGCTAGGTGCAACCTTATGACTAAATTCTGGTGCATGGGATACAAGAAATGATTTTGGCAGCACCACAACAAAGTCTTCCAAAGAAAAGAGCATGGCCTCCCCTCCACTTTTTCCTCTTCCTACTTACTGGTAGGAATCCAGATATATTCTGAGCCATTTTGGACCACGAGGACTACAGTGACAACCACAAAGAATGGAGAAGCAACAATATAGAAGGATCCTAAGTCCCTGAGGCTTTGATGGAGTAGAACTGCTGTATTAGCGCAGACTTTCACGTAATGAATTTTAATATGATTTGTAACAGCTACTTGGGCTTTGTGCCACACAACCCGTATCCTACCTAATACTTGACTATGATCAATAAAAAAAAAGTAAACTTTTAAGGAAACTATCTTTTTGGAATTTGAAAAGCCTATTTGCATAAAATGGAAAAAGATCTGTGCATTATGAGAACAGTATTCAACTTATTTCAGCACACACCAATGTTACACATATACCCTAAATTATGCCAGTGTATGTTAATCATAGAATGCTGTTTATTTTTATTCTGTTTTTCCAAGAATCATTTCCTTTCCTGAAATAAGAGCTGTTTGTGTTACCACCTAGAATACTTAGCACTGGTTTGGAACAAGCTTTCAGTAAGTTGTTTTGCTTATCCTCTAATATGATGCTGTTCTCCCTCTCTCTTTGTCATCATAGATTTTCATTAAAGTCTTATGTTCTGTTTATTGTTTCTTCCCTGATATTTCTATAACAATTTACCTAAGATTTCCTACTGTTCTTATCATACTTGATCTCTGTATGCGTTCTTAAACTTATAAACTTTTAAGTAAATAATCAAATGCATTAAATTATTTAATAAATGGATAAATGCATTTAAATGATAGCTATGTATACTCCCATGCCTTGTGATTGCTATCCACTGTAGATATTATAAGAGAAATTTCAAAAATAACAAATGTCAGAAATGTAAACATCTTATAAGCATTTTTTTACTTGACCTACTGGTAATAGCAATTACAAATAATAGCAATCATTTTCACATGATCACTGGTAACTTTCAAATTTTATGTTTGTATCGATCTCATGAAAAATTGATCCCAGAAACAAATCATATAGTGGTACTACAGGGTAGAGAGTGGGGCAGGCGGGAAGTAGACAAGGTTAAGGGGGTCAAATATGTGGTGACATAAAGAAATCTAACTATGAGAGGTGAAGACAGTGTAAATATATATATGCCTTACTGTTAAAGTATACAGCTGAAACTTATTGGATTTCATTCACCAATATCACCATAAAAGATAAATTAATTAATTTAATGATAAATAATAATAATAATAACAACAATAATAATAATAATAAAGAAAAAGAAATTTACTATAGATGACTGGATAATAGATAAGATGGACTGAACAAAAATATTTACCTATTATGTACTGAGTTCTTATTAGAAATCCATGCAAAGTATTTTTCATGGTAAGACAAACAGCTTTAATTTCCTCATCACTGAGGAAAGAGTTAGGATAGGGAATAAATAAAATGGAGTCACTTTAGCCAAGCTTTTAAAATTATTAACATTATGAAGGTTGAGACTTGAGGAAAGGCTTTATTTTTTGTTCTAACTATTCTGGGAACTTTACTTTAAAAAAATCATAGGAGCAGGTAGTATGTTTCCGGAAATATATAAGCATTATCTCATTTAATCCACATGATCACTTTATGAAATTCTATTATAACTCCATTTTACAAATGACAATATTTTTTCAAAAATTTTTTGCTTTATTGAAATATAATAGACATTGAGTTGCTTGCATTTACATTGTACAATTTAATGTTTTTTTCCAATTATAGTTGATATACAATAATATCTCAGTTTCAGTTGTATAGCTAAGTAATCAGAGATTCACATAACTCACAAAGCAATCATCCCACTGAATCTAGTACCCCCTTTCCCCTTACATATTTATTACATTATTACCCGTCTCCCCCTCTACATCTCCATCTCTATCTCCATCTCCATGTCTATTCTGCAACTATCCATTTGTACCACTTAATCCCTTTGCCTTTCTTTGCTGTCACAAACAAACCCCCTTCTATCTAGTAGCTCTCAAAATATTCTCTGTATCTATGAGTTTATTTCTACTTTTGTTGTTTTTGTTTATTTTATTCATTAGATTACACGTGTACGTGAAATCATGCAATATTTGTCTTAATCTGACCTATTTTATTCAGCTCAATACCTAGGTCCATCAAGGCAATATCTTTTTCCATCTTCTTTCTTTTAGTCTATTTGTGTCTTTTAATCTGAAGTGAGTCTCTTGTAGGCAGCATGTGTATGAGTCTTGTTTTCTTATCCATTTAGCCATTTTGTCTTTTGGTTGGAGCTTTTCTATTTGAGGTATTTGTTGATAGGAATGTAGTTGTTATTATTATTTATTCCTCTTTTGATACATGTTTTTTCTTCTTAAAGAAATTTCTCTAACATTTCCTGTATCAACACTGGCTTGGTGTTGATAAATTCCCTTAGCTTTTTTTTTTTTTTTTTGTCTGGGAAGCTCTTTATCTGTTCTTCAACTCTTAATAATAGCTTTGCTGGATAAAGAATTCTCGGTTGTAGATCCTGGGTTTTCATCACGTCAAATATTTTGTTCCAAGCCCTTCTGTCCTGCATGGTTTCTTTTGAGAAATCAGCTGCCAGTCTTATGGGTGCTCCCTTGTAGATAATTAACTGCTTTTCTCTTGCTGTTTTTATGTTTCTCTGTTTATATTTAACCTTTAGCATTTTAATTGTGATGTGTCTTTGGGTTCCTCTTTCTTGGGACTCTCTGAGTTTCCTGGGGTTGTATATCTATTTTCTTTACCAGGTGAGGGAAGTTTTCCATCATTATTTCTTCAAAAGCTCTTTAACATCTTGCTTTCCTTCAAGTACCCCTATGACGTGGATATTTATACATTTAACAATGTCCCATAGGTTTCTTAAATTATTATTATAGTCTTGGCTTCTTTTTTCTTTTCATTCTGATTGAGAGTTCTTGGCTTCCCCCATCCTCTATGTAGGTTATTCAGTCCTCTTATTTGTTTATTGTTTATTCTATTTAAAACACTCTTCATCTCAGAGAATGTGTCCTGAATTTCTGACTGGTTTCTTTTTATAATTCCCATATCCATTTTTATATTTTTATCTCTTTGTTAAAGTTCTTAGTTCATCTACACTTCCCTTAAGTTCATTGACCCTCTTTATAAGCAGTGTTTTGAACTCTGCATCTGTTAGATTGCTTGACTCCATTATTTCTGGATCTCTATTCTGTTCCTCTCACATGGTTTCTGCTTCTTTGTCTTCTTATTTTGGCTGCTTTTCTGTGTCTGTTTCTATGTACTAAGCAAAGCTTTTAAATCTCCCAGTCTTACTAGTGCTGCTTTGTGAAGTAGGTGTCCAATGGCACAATCCTGAGAGGGGTTCAGGTACAGGCCAAGTTTAGCCCCAGACTGTGCTCTCTCCAGGGCCAGCTGTTAAGATTCAGCAAGCAATCCACAGATGCTATGCTTATAGTTGCCTCAAGAGGCCTGGCCAGAAACCAAGGTCATCTAAGAAAGCTGTATTTATTTCTGTTATAAATGCAACCCTAAAATATTATTTGAATTATTATTCTCAGTTCCATGTGTGTCTGTGATACCTACAAATCTGCCTGGTTGTGGGTCTTAAAATAGTAAGGAGCTAGAATGTTTAAAATTTTAAAAATAATATTTTAACTTGTAAAGACAAAATTGATTTTTAAGCATGGTAAATAAAATCACAGTCTAAAATAGTGTTATTTGCATGAGATATTTCTCATAAATCTTTAATTTCAGTTTTTATCTTATAGAAAATAATGTTTATACTGCCTTGGAACCAACAGAAATATCACATTGCATATTCACTAATATCATACGTTAGCATGATTCCCATTTTACTGTGTTTTGCATGGTTTAGAGATGTGGGTGCTTGCAGGTAAGGTATAAGGAATGAGGTAGAAAATTAGGCATAGTTCCCAATCTTCTCCATCACATGTTTTACAGTTAATCTACTGTGGCCCTAAGAAGAACTACTTCTTCTGTGACATTCCTGCTGTCTTACCCCTGACTTGTGCTGACAGCTCACTGGCTCAGAAAGTGGGTTTTATAAATATTGGCTTTCTGGCTTTAATTCTTTTGTTCAGTGTTTGTGCTTCTTAGACATGCATTGGGATTGCCATTTGGAGAATCCGTTCAGCAGAAGACAGGTAGAAAGTTTGCTCTACATGCAGTGCCTACCTCTTTGCAATCCTCTGTGCCTATGGACCTGTAATCATGATCTGTGTACAACCTACACCCAACCCCTTGCTTGGTGCTGTGATGCAATTATAAAATAATATTGTCTCACCCATGCTGAACTCATTAATCTATTCTTTAAGAAACAGGAAAGTGAAACAATCCCTAAAAAGAGTGTTCCACAATGTAGTACTCTTCTGAACTAAATTATGAGTTTTGTAATAGATTTTGGAAATTTAATGTCTCTTAACATTATCTTCCTATATCTTCCTATATCTAAAGCATGATATTTTGTTTGCTTAATAAGATTTCCTATATGTATGTTTTCTGTAACACTTGGGACTTCATAAATAACTCTAAAACTAATATTATTCTCAGTGCCTTAATTCTGGGTAAGGAATCCAAGGGGCACAGCATCAGCTAGGCAGATTTCTTACCCATACACTGGCCAGCCAGTTTTGCCTGCTTGGGGATAGTGAGGATCTATCAGTCCAAGAGGCACCCTTCAGTAGTCCATCTTCATATGAAATCACTCCTTATTTTATTTGTCTTTCTCCACTTAGAGAGTAATTGTTTCTACTCTCTTCCTATAAACTTTTCATGTCCCCTTATGTTGCTAAGGATAGTTTTAACCAATGTTTAGTGAGTATGAACTCCAGACACTATGTTAAATGTTTCGCATATATCATTTTATCTAATCTTTACATCATCCCTATAGAGTTTTCACTTTGGAAAAACATAAATGACCTTTGATGAATAGAGACTTCAAGTAATGGGCCCTAATTTGTACATTAAGCAGTAAACCAGACCTTGAAAAGATCCAGTTAACTCCAAAGTTCCTAATCTTTATCCCTCTGTGATGTGACTGCCCTAAAAGACCTGCTTGGCAATTTACTCATTCTCATTGCCTCTTTCTAGAGCTCATAATACATATAAAGTATTCAATAAATAACTGGCAAAATATGTACTGACATAGGTCATGTTCATATATTGACTTGATTTTTACCTTCATTTATTCTGTACCACTGCTCATTGTACCCATTTGTAGATGAGGTAACTGATATAGCAATAAGTATATTGCCGTTTATGACACATCTAGATATGGTAAAGCCAGGCCTAAACCCAAGCACTCTTAATTTTTTAATTTCTACTGCACCAGGCTGCAAATCTCCCAAATTACTCCTTAGTGTAAAAGGATTGGGAAAGCCTTTCTGTCCAGGACTGTTTGAAGAAAAGATGACTGGATTATGGGGTTTAATCACCATGCCCATTTGAATCTCTTACCAAGTTACATTTTATAAGCTGGCCTTCAGAAATACTGAGTTGCTAATTATTTCTCAATTTTTTCCAGAATCCAGGTAAAAAGAACAAGCACCATTTACTAAAGATCCCACAGACAAACTAGCATTTAGTTTTCATGACATTTTAGTGATTTGTACTTTTTGTATTCCATTTTTACTTGTAAATTTTCATCCTATTTGAAACCAATAGAGAACACACACACACACACACACACACACACACACACACACACACACACACACTTCCCGGATAAAGTAAACTGCTGCTCTTACAAAAAGCCTGAGGCAAAAAGGACAAAATGAAACCCCTTCAAGTGTAGATAAAGGGTTTGAGGTGCAATATGATGTTTCTATGGCCCCTCTTAACCTGACTAACAAAATCTAAGATCACACAGATTTGTATTCTCACACTTTGGGAATGCCTATTCTAGATTATATGCCAGATCCAAGCAATTCTAGTATTAATTCATTGTCCTACTACTGCTAGAAAGTGGTGAAAGAATTGATATTCTATGATATCTCTCTGGTAAAGCCTGGATAGCATTTATGAACAGATACTGATATCATTGGTACTCATATTATTCAATAAATTTATTTTCTATACAAATATAAGTTCTATAAAATAGCAACCATGTTTTTTTTTTTTTTTATTCACTTTTGTGTCCACAGGACATAGCTCAGCTGCATAGTAAGCTAACAGGGTAAATTTGATGAATGGAATGAATGAATGAATGAATGAATGAATGAATACCACTTAGACATTCAAATTATGATGTAATTGCATATTTACTCACATAAAAAGAGGAACATGAGTGAAATGACTAGGATGCAGAATAGCAATATGCACTATTTTAAATATATATCTACATATAAATAAAATTAAAGATATTTCAAAGCTGAAATCTAAATGAACTCTGACCACTTTTGGCCACTTTTAAATCAGTGTCATAATGACTGTTTGGCATTAAAAAGAACTTTAAAACTTTAAATCCTTTTTACATCTATAACTTTAGTATAGCACCTAATATAGAATTTTATTCAAAAGTCACACGCGCACACACACATGCACACACCACTCCAAAGAAGACATTCAAATGGCCAAGCATATGAAAAGATGCTCATTATTGCAATTAGGAAAATGCAAATCATACTCACAATAAGTTATCACCTCATGCCCATTAAAATTGTTATTACTTAAAAAAGAAAAAAAAACAATTAAATGTGACAAGGATGTGAAGAAATTGAAATGCCATGCACTGTAGGTGGGAATGTAAAATGGTGCAGCCACTATGAAAAATAGTATTGTCCTGGCTTGCGGGACGATCAACCGAGGCCCTAGAAACCAAGAAAAGAAGGGGGACAAGAGACGCAAAGAATGGAGACAAGACAGGCTTTCTGATCAAGTCTCGTTTATTGGGGGCTCAAGCAGTTACTTATATAGGGTCGGACATGGGGGAAGGGGTTTTTTTCTGCGAATGCAGGGTTGCCATGGTGACCTAGCTGTAAGTTGACTCTTCTTCTTATCTATACTTTCCTAAAAGCAGCTGCAAAGGCTCTTCTCCTTAGCTATACTTTCCTGACAGCAGCTATAAAGATTCTTGTCCTTATCTATACTTCCGGACAGCACCTGCAAAGATTCTTGCCGGACAGCAACTTCAAAGGTGCGAAGGTTAGAAGCACGGCCTGGGCTGAGCTCTAGGAAACAACTCGCATCCTTGCTCTCATGCCATTTGTTGTTCTTCTGTCCGTAAGCTTTTTCTTACGAATGGCTCCCCACAAGTATGGTGCTTCCCCCTAAAATTTAAAAATTAATTACCATATTATCCAGCAATTCTACCTCTGAGTGTAAACACAAAAGAATTGAAAGCAATGTCTTAAAGATATATTCATATTCACAGCATGTTTATAGCAGCAATATTCACAAGAGCCAGGAGATAAAAACAATCCAAATGTATAAATGAATAAACAAAATGTGTTTTATATGTGCATGGAATATCATTCAGATTAAAAAAAAAAGAATTTCTAATACATGCTATAACATGAATAAAAAACATCAAGACATTATGTTAAGTGAATTAAGCCAGTCACACACACTAAAAAACAAATACCATATAATTCCAGTTATATGAGGTATTTGGAGTAGTCAAATCAATAAAAAAAAAAAAATGTGGTTGCCAGGGGTCAGGGAAAAGAAAATGTGTAGTTGTTTAATTAAATACAGAGTTTCAGTTTTGTAAGATGAAAAAGTTCTGGAAATTGGTTGCACAACAGTAGGACTTAACACTAAGAAACTGTATGTACACTTACAAATGATTAAGACAGTAAATTTTATGCTATGTGTATTTTAGAATTTAAAAATAAATTTGCTTATTTAATTTTCACAAATCCTTGTGGATTTTGAGTTTACTAATTCTCTCCTTTTTCTTATAAATATTGTTGAAGCCATTTAAATCACTGTTTAATTGTTAAATCCCTCAATTTGGTGTTGGCAGAAAAGAGTTAGGGAAAGTAGTCTAGGTAGCCTTCAAGTCATCTGCCTAGAGTTACCTTTTATCAAGTCTTTAATTATTACTAAGCACTATGCAATTGTTTTGCATGTTTTAATCAAATTTGTCTACATAAAAACACTGAGATCATGTTATAGAAGGTGAAACAATGTTTGGAGATGTTAGGTAATTTTCCCTAAGGCACACAATTTGTTTATGTATAGAATTAGGATTCCATCTCAAATCCTCACGCAGTTATACATAATAAAACAATTTTGCTGAAATTCTGGAAATAAATGTTTTTTTACTCACATATCCAAAAAAATCTTACCCCAAGAGTTTTTCTTTCAATATCTCTGATGTATGAGAGCAACCCACATTATTTCTTATTCTTGTGTTCAAGCCCTGCCCTTACTCAACTGTAACTTTGTTTTCATAAGTTACATTCTATATTTTCTATTTTCATTAACCATTTGTCCTAACTTCTCTAATTCTCTCCTTATCATATACACTGATTCTATAAAATAAAGACTCAGGAAACATAAAAGTAAAGGTAGAATTCCCATAACAGGTGGAAACAGTAAAAAGATTGTGAATATTTATACCTTTCTTTAAAAAAACTTCATATGAACATATCTATATATAAATGGATGATTGAAAATGTGTTCACCCAAATGTTAAAAATGAGCAATCCATTTTGGGGTGATTTTTATTCTCTTCATTACACTTTTATTTGTTACTTTCATGATTTTGCAATGAAATCGTAACATTTTTTAAAAGATATATTTGAGAGAAAAAAATAGGACACCCCAATATGGTATCAAGTGAGGCTGATTATTTGAATCAGGAAGTTTTAAGGGGAAAAAATCAGAGTAGTTACTTTGGAGAAAAAACTGCACAGTTATTTCTAAACCTGATGATGTATTATGTATTATGTTGTTTATAAATTACATCTGAACTAATAAGTAATAAGATGTCCTAACCCCATAGAGTGGGGTTCTATTATCCTCATCCTCATTTGTTACTACCCTCTGTTGGATCTAATCTTTTAGGTGTTCCCAGAAGATATCTCTGTGGGGGCCTTAACCTGATTACTAGAACTGAAGTCTGATTCTCAGTGTACATTCAGGTATAGAAACTTAAGAAGACAAAAGTAAAGTTCTAATCTGATGTCAGATTCAGCTAAAGGAGGGCATTAGTCCACATATATGCCTGGGAGCAGTTATCTGACTAAGTGACTGTCTTTTCTCCCTTTTTTCTGGCCAACTTTTCAAATTCTAGTCCTAGTTTCTTCCTTATTTTCTCCCTGGATGTGTTCTGTTCCCTCCAATAGATAAAACAATCTCATTTTATCTCTCCCATATACATTCAAATACGACACTTATAAAACTCTCTTAAAGTTTCTTAAACTCCTAATATAAAAACATAATCTTGAAAGTGACCAATCAAGTCCTGAGTAATCTTTACTTTTCCGTCTCTCAAGCGTTATCTCACAGGATTTTCCTCTCTTTCCTCGAGTTCTTTAAATGTTCTGTGCTCCTTCCCAGAGCCTTTGCACATGTTCTCACTCCTGCCTGGAGTAGTGTTTGCTTCCCTCTTGCCTGAATGTTTGCTCACTTTTCCCATCTCAGCTTGGACAATGCTTTCACAGGGAAGTCCTCTCCACCCTTTAAGGAACATCATCTAGCCACACATATTCTGATGTGCATTCATCTTTATTGACATGAACAAGGATGCGAGTGAACCACTTAGGACACAAATACTCTCCCATTATAACATTTCAATCCTTTTAACTTTTCTTTCTAGCACATACCATACGGAATACTTATAATTTATGTGTATGATTATTTGATAAATGCTTTCTTTTTTTACTAGATTGTAAGCTCTTTGGGGGCACAAATAAAGGTGAATTCTTGCTCACCAGAACATAGCAATTTTGGCACATCAATGACACTGCTAACAAATTTTTGTACAATGAATAAATAACCTCACTGAAACCTGTAATTTGTTCACATCACTTTCTCTTCTCTTGTCAACCCTGTCTTGTCTTTTCTAGTTTAGATTATTTTACTATTATTATAACTAGTTTCAAATTATTCAAATCCTGACCTCTCTCATGTCCCCCTGCCCTGTCTTCAGTGAATCCACCGGCCTGCTCTATTTATGCACCTATCATATTAGTCTTTCTTAGGCAAAAATCACAAACCAGGCAATTTAGCAATACTGTAAATTCAGGATGACCTATCTCAAGTGTTTGCTAGTAATCCTATTACTTTGCTTTATTGAGGTTGCTTTCATGCTCCATTGAGATGACTGTAGATGGGATTGGGACCTAAGACTTCTACTCAACTCCTGGGTTCTACTCACAAAGAGTGAAAACAAGACTCAGCAGCAAACTGAGAACTAAAAGAACAGCAAGATTTCAGTGATTTCCATCACAAGACTCTCTGATAAGCTGACTGGAAAATGCGGCTTAAACTGAGTCCAAGCATTGACTCTTCCTCTTCCTTGGCTGAATTGAAGACAGCAGGATCTGTAGACAGAAGCTGCCTGATGTATTTACCCAGCCACAGGAGGGGAAGCTGAAACAAGAAGAAAAAGGGAGAATGGCTTTCTTCATTCAGTAGTGCTCCTAACTTTTCACCCTTTCTCTGTCTCCTATTGAGAACCTAGATCAAGTACACTATTTTATCATTTAGTTTTCTGTATGACCTTTACTAGTAAACACTGAGTGTATGCATTTTAAGCCTTTCTGAAAAAAATAGTCTTTAATAAAGTAAATGTTCTAAAGGGTGAAATGCTTTCTCTGGATGATCACAAACCAGATATTTATTGAGTATGCAAGGCATTTACTTAAAAACTTTAGTAGGTGCCCAGTAATATAAGACAGATATGTCAAATAATGGCTTAAAATTATTTTTGGTCTACCATGTGCTCATCTGTTGAAGAAAATAAAAGACCTGAGTGCATGGCTTTGTTGAGTAAAATACAAGTAATCACCAAATTCAATATTTATATTTCATTAAATATAAATATTTGATACATCAAGACACACAGAATCTACATTTAATATACAACTTGGGGTATAAAGTTTTAGTTATACAAGATGAAAGTCTAGAGATTTAATGTATAGCACAGTTATTGCAGTTAATAGCACCATATTGAATACTTGAAATTTGCTGAGATGTAGGTCTTAAATATTCCCAACATGAAATAAAAAAGAAAGAAAATGGCTATTTTGTGAGGTGATGGATAGTGTTAATTAGCTTGATAGTGGTGATCATTTCACAACATACACACATATCAAACATCCACTCATATAATTTAAGTATATATATACTTTTTATTTGTCAATTATACATCAAAAAAGCTATTAAAAACAGATGAAAGAAAGCTGCCTTTACAAGTTTAGCTTCAAGGCCAAGAATTAATATGTTGGTATTTATTGCTGCCCAAAATGTAACAACAAAACTTACTGGCTTAAAATAACAATTTATTGTCATTAAAAACAAATGAAATGCTTTAAAACTGTAGATAAAATACAACTTATGATTGTTCTTTTATTGCATATAATGATTCTGGAACATCTTTACATTTTCTGGTAGAAATTATAAACAAAATTCAGAAAACTTTCTGAGTTATCTCATTAACATCTTCCCCATTGAAATCTGATCACTATTTGTTCTTTAATATGTATCATTAGTGACAAATGATGTCCTTTTGGGGATGTAAGACATTTGTATTTTCACTGTGACCATGATATTAATTTAGCACATGCCTTTTAGATTCTGAAATATTCTAGTTGGACATTTAACAGCATCCATGACTTATACTTTTCTTGAATAAATTTTTACTGGACAGGTAAATTTAATGGTATTTTACTTCCTGGTCAAAAGTGTATTTATTATTATTTTTTATTTGCACAGACTATTCTTTCAAGTCAGTCATCATACTTTAAAAAATATTAAAGATAATCAAGGATAAAATCAAGGATGGTAGAATTATTAACTTTTACATCCTTTTATAATACTTAGATGTGCAACAAAAACATTGTTAACTTTTTAAAGTAAAATTCCAGATGCATTTCAAATAGTATAACTACCTAAACTCTCCTGAAACACTGGCCAAAAGCCCTAAAGAAAAGGCCAAATTCTACTTCCTTTTAAAGTGAGCTTCATGAATTGGGATAAATTATTTAAATCCTTTAATTCTAACTTTCCTCATCTGTCAAAGACTTCATCAGTGATTTATAATGTTTAAAAAAGACTGAAACACTCTTTTCCTTTCAGGTAGATTAAGGTTTTGAGAAGAGGAACTATGTCCAACTACCCTCTTCCCAACTTTTCTTGCTCTTCTGGCAAATAATTAATGTCCCGCCTGTCATAATTGGTACTCAGTATTCATTATAATAAATGTAAACAAGTAGGTATGAATAAGTGAATAAATTTATTCAGTGAGAAACCTGGTAATCACTTCACAATTATTTATCAAGTATGCAAGGCATTTAACTTAAAAGTTTTAACATATGCCAAGTAGTATAAGACAGACAGCTCAAATAATAGCTTAAAATTATTTTTAGCCTTTCATCATGTTTTTTTTCCCCTTCCTTCTAGCAACAGGCTTTTGCCCTACCCTTAGGAGAACTGCCCATCTCCACTCCATGGCATCCTGTACCCTGACCATAGAGGTAGGCATGTGACCCAGCTAAGGAAATTGGGTTTGAACCTGGAGCTGAGGCACACAGAAGCAAAGGCAGCTAAAGTTGAATCATCTTATAGCAGTGCCCTGAGGCTGCTTCATAAATTCTTACTGCTGAGGCCCCTAAAGCTGCTCTAGCCCCTGCCTTTCCATAAATCTAGTTTTTTTAATTGGTTTATTTAATTCTCTGAACTACCCCAATAACTACTGTTTGCAATAAGTCAATCCTATTGGTACAGTGTAGTAATATAGCATGATTTATTTACTAAAACAACACATATACATGATGAAAGCAGAAAATATATAAATGTACATATATGTGTGATATGCATGCCAAATGAACTTTAAAGTTATTATTCCACTAAAGTATATCTTACAAAATAAACTATAAAAGATTTGGACTTTAACCAGTTTCCTCCTTTCTCTCTCCTTTTCTTTCTCTCTCTGTTTCCTAAGGTCCAATTATATGAAGTAGTTAATTAATCCCTTGTTCAATAGGGTCCCTGACTTGGGGGATTAATACCCAAAGGAAGACCAGGTTATTTAAAAATACGCTGTGTTTGGAAATTATTGCAAACTGGTATCAGAGAGGAAATTACTGTCCGGGAGTTAAAGCAGATTTAGATTTGTGACATTCTATTTGAAAATGATTGAAAAAAAGAATTTAAGATATCTACCAGCAGAGTGCGAGCTGATAGGAATTTAGTACAAGGGTGGGGGCTTCTTCTTCCTCCTGGAGAAAGAAAGGAAAATAACATTCAATAGCATCAGCAAGTTATGTTCCCTGTTTGCCATGTAAGTGTCCAAATTTTGTCCTTCACTTTTTTTTTTAAATTTTGGCTCTCACTGTCTTCTTTCCCTCACAATCACATATGCAATAGATAGATAGTTAGATAGATGATAGATAGATAGATAGATAGATAGATAGATAGATAGATAGATGATAGAGCGTTAGGCAATAGGATTCAAGGGTCAATCTAGAATTTAATATCTTATGTTGGAAAGGGTAAAGCAAGTTGAAAAGAGTATTCGAATTTTTCAAAATATGGAATTTGGAATGTAGTCTCCACAATACTTAACCCCGTGGCTTCTATTGACATAAAATTAAGCTATTGCTTAACTTGGGTCTGGTTAGACAATTACAGATTTTGGAGACTGAAATGGAGGCTACCAGTGACATTAATGTAATTTTTACATTTAGTAAGAGCTATCTAAGACCTTTTTTTTTTTTTTTTTTTTTTAGTTAACTTCTCATTGTTCATCCTCATACCTAGGGAATGATTCTGTATCTTTTGTATGTATGACTTATATGATCATAAATTATTTTTAGAGAGTTAATGTAACCAAGTTGTTTTAGATAAATATAAGAAACATTTGTTATAATAATATAACATAATATAATACCTTGTTCACTTTAAACACATTGGGTCTCTATTTGTCCTTTCAGAATCACTAAGTAGAATTGGAAATTAATACAATTTAATAGTGTATCTGAAGAATGGAAGATGAGAGACTGGTCATGTAAGTCTTCTTGGTGAGATTGTAATAGGGACATCTACAAATGGAAACTGCACTGTATAGAAATATCCAGTATGGAGAGAAGCAAGCAGATCAAGGCAATTCTATCAGGAAGCACTACTCTGTAAATATCTATATTATTTCTTGCTTTTCCATGTCACTAACTTAAACACAACTTATTTAAATATGTATTAAATTTAACCACTAATTTTTTTTCACAGACATCCATAAAAATGAGAAATCACACAACAGTGACTGAATTCATTCTGATGGGAATCCCTGAGACAGAGGGCCTAGAGACCATCCTGTTTTTCCTGTTCTTGTCATTATATGTATGTACTCTACTGGGAAATGTGCTCATCCTTATAGCTATACTCTCCTCCTCCAGACTTCACACTCCTATGTATTTTTTCTTGGGAAATCTCTCCATATTTGACATGGGCTTCTCTTCAGCAATAGCTCCCAAGATGCTCTTCTATCTTTCAGGGCATAGTCACAGTATCTCTTTTCAGGGCTGTGTTGCCCAGCTCTTCTTCTGTCATTTCCTTGGCTGTACTGAGTGTTTGCTATACACGGTGATGGCCTATGACCGCTTAGTTGCCATATGTCATCCTTTGAGATATACGGTCATCATGAACCACAGGGTCTGCTCCATCTTGGCCACAGGGAGCTGGATGAGTGGCTGCGTCCACGCCATTATCCTAACTTCCTTCACTTTCCAGTTATCCTACTGTGGCTCTAACAAGGTTGACTATTACTGCTGCGAGATACCTGCAGTTTTACCTCTAGCCTGTGAAGATACATCCCTAGCCCAGAAGGTAAGTTTTACAAATGTTGGTCTTTTGTCTCTCATTTGCTTTTTGTTCATCATTATTTCCTATACTCGCATTGGGATCTCCATATCAAAAATTCGATCATCAGAGGGCAGACAAAAAGCATTCTCTACCTGCAGTGCACACATCACTGCAATTCTTTGTGCTTATGGGCCAATAATCATCATCTATCTACAGCCCAATCCCAGTGCCTTCCTTGGAGCTTTAATTCAGATATTGAATAATCTTGTCACTCCTATGCTGAACCCATTGATCTATAGCCTGAGGAATAAGGATGTGAAGTCAGCCCTGAGAAATGTATTTCACAAGAGAGGATTCACTGTGGGGAGTAAATGAGAAGCTCTAAAGCTCTGCTGGATAAAATTTGAATCTCCATTTCTTAGGACAAATTCTGACCTGAAGCTTCCAAGGTATGTTGAAATTAAGTGCACTCTGAAGCTAGCTAAGGTTTAAAATACACATTTGTTTTCATATTTCTCTCTGTGCTAAAATAAAATATAATTAACAGAATCAATTAGCAGAACTCGTACTGATTCTTATGCTGCACAGATTCTCTTCTAGGACCACCATCTTCTATAGAACATAGTTGTTTAATTCTTTGAAAGAGTTAAAAATATATATTTTCTTTCTTATATTTTCTGTTAGAAGTACATTCATATATATCCAGAGAGATGGAAAAATGGGGGGAAAAATCAAGAAAACACAAACAGCTTAACACAAAATAACATCACTCAATGTCATTTCTTTTTGCAGACTATATAACTTTCAGTTTTCTGACAGTAAACACCAAAATTCAGACTAAAATAGGTAACATTTAGAGTAATATCATTTAACTGTGCAGTCTGGTGTGCTTTTAAGATTTTTTTCTACTACACAGATTTCTTTAGGACCCAGATATTCTTCATGTATTAATAGACCCCTGGAAGGGTATGAATGAGTCATTTCTCATTAGCTCCTAAAAGAATCAGCTTTAATTTTGTAAAAGATAGTAAACAAACAAACAAACAAACAAACAAACAAATAACAAATTAATTTTAAGTATGTTAATACATCTTTTTTCAAAACATGGAATATTCACTTAGCTGTGTTTGTTACAGAAAGCCTGTTAAAATTTTCATTTAAATTCAGATCGCAGTAATAAATGTGCCTCTCCATAGAAAAGGATATGTTTCTTCCTTTCTCTTAATAAAATGTATATCACTTATTTTGATTTCACTGATCTCAGTTCCATAATGCTATAGAAAATAATAGGTAAATTTTATTTATAGAAACATTTTATAATTAACATATTCTCATTCTTTTTTCCTAATTTTCCCTTTCTGTTTATATTTTACCTACCAGCTGTTTACAGCTATTCTTGTAAGAAAAAATCAGAGAGTAATGCATTAAAACAAAATTTAAAAAGCTTGTTTTAGAATTAAAACTGCATATCTCACAATGGAATATTATCTTCCTTTCTTTGTTTTCAATTCCTGTCTATCAACACAATTGGTTGAAAATAAGTTCTCCAAGAAGAAACAATGAGCATCACACTGAATGTGGAGTGAGCTATTAGAAAATATTAAATGGGCTCCAGTGATAGGAGATGCCTATCATCAGTGCTGTGTTGATTGCCATTTAAGAATTTCTAATGTAAGATACTATAATTGCACCTTATAAGCAATTAGTTAGTCACTCTGTCTAGAACTCTAAGGGGGACTAATTTGATTTCAAGCAAGGTTAATTACATTAAGATTATTCCAGATAATCAACAATTGAATTGAAATATCAAACATGGCAAATGTTAAAGGATAAAATTCTCCATGTATCTTCATAAGAAACATCACCAAAATTAATAATTTCATTATAACAAGGCTGTTATCATTTTAAATGTTCTATTAACTGGGAAAAACAGTTACTACTATTCATTAAGCCCTGACATGATGCTATCAGCTGCATTGGTGCACTTTCACATCTTTATCCAGACTCTAAGATTTCATACTAATTGCTTTTCCTCTTCTTAAATGCAAGCACTCGTTTTCTTTCCTAAACTCCTCCTGTAGTAGACAAATGCTGAAATAAACAAACGTTTTTAAACCTCCACTCTTCAGTTATTTACATGCACAAACATTTGTTTTAAGCCCTTTACTACTTGTCTCTATAAAGAAACACATGGCAATACTAAAATATAAAACACTTGTAAAGTTATAATGGTTTAGAAAATCTCTTTGAATTTTACCTGAATAGTTTTCCTCTAATGTGTATTAATATGTAATTCCAGCTAGGGCTGTTTCTCTTCTCTTTTTCAATTCCTTCATCTCCCATTGAAGTGCCACCTTTACAGGCTGAAAGCCTGGATTCAAAATTTCTTTAGTGATAGAACTAAAAAGTAGAAGCTTGGTATTCCAATTTACAGATCAGTTCCTTTTTTCTTTCCCAAACTTATAAATGCCAACTGAAAAATTTTTGGATGATCTTGATACTGGAGAACTTTAATTTCCAGACAAGTCATCATATCAATGAAATACTAAATAAAAAATAAGTCATCATTTTGTTGTAAGAGGGCATCTCTATTGAATCCAATTTTTTATTTCTCCTAACATTAAAATATATAAAAGTTTTTAAACATAAAAAAATTATACAAAAGTATGTCTAACTCTTCTGTTCTAATAAAAAAAAAGTTGAAATAGAGACATTTTGCAAAGCACCTGGAGGTAACTGAGTACTTTTTAGTTGATATAGGTGTGTGTACATGGGAATAGGCGTGTCTTATGTTAATCTATGTGGTGTGATTGTGAATGAATGTGTGCGTGTTGAGTTGTGTTTGTGAGTTGTGTGTGTTCCCCCAGGAGTTATTTTCCATTTACATGACACAGATGTCAGTGTCAACCTTCTGAAATAAAGTCCATTACAACTGCATAATTTCTATACATTAACTCAGACGACCCATACCTAGCTTCACCAGGAGTTCTGTTTATTATTCCACTTCATCTGATGGAAAATTCAAGGCCAAAGGTCTTAGATTCCTAAGTGGAAGAGCCAACATGTGAAAAAGGCATGTGATCACAATTCTTGTGCTCTGAACTACTGCTCTGCATGTGTCTTTCATCCATGGGGTCACTATTTACCACGCAAGGGTCAGGGATGTGGGAGGTAAAGCAGTACTCCCTGCACTTTACAAGGAGCAAGATCATGGCATCAAAAGAGCCCAAAGAGATGATGCGGAAGACCAGCACAATGCCAAACACAATTAGCTGGGACTGTGCAAGCAGTACACATGGCTGTGTGTGCACAACATGCCCAGGTGAGAGGACTTCGTGCCATGGAGATGGGGGTATGCAAACTGAGAGGTCTCCACTCAACAGCGTTCAAATGAAGAGGCTGGCTGGCACCTCCATGGCCTTCAAAAGCATCATATCCAAAATAACCAAAATAGCCTCAAGTGCTGCCAGAGAGACAGGAGAAGAGACTGCCACCCTCACTGCAGGTCAACTACTCCACCCCACCTGGTGACACTTCAGAGACTGAACTGTTTCTCCTGGGCTTCTTCCCTCCCCTGATCTTTTTCATCTCTTCTTCCACCTTTACAGAGTGAGTGACAGGGTTTATTGTAATTTACTTTTTTCTTCCAAATCTAGAGCAGAAAGCTGTACTGCAGACATTCATGCTGTTTTCTGCCTTCTGGACACAGGACTGGGGCTATGCATTCTCCATTCTGAGAAGTGTGCAGTGATGTAGTACTTGGATATATTCAGAAATACAAACAAAAAAAATTACTTAGGAGAATTTTCGTGTTGACCTCAGACAGGAATGCATGATTAAAAGTGGCTGCAAATGGATAAAGCTCTGAGCTGTCCTGCAGGGCAGACGTGCAGGGACTATGAGTAATTTTCACACATGAATCTGTATTACCTGACATCTCTGTTGGATCATCAGTACCTTTTCGTTCTTTTTAGCCTGTATTAATAAAGGCCAACTGGTCCAAGATAGAATGAGGAAGTCCTGTAAACAAGCTTTGCTGGGTGTCAGAAAAGAGAGGGTGTGGTCACTCAAAGGGGCTTAGGGGGTCACTTCTTAAGGAGTCACTTAACAGTACATTAAGTTTTCTTTCTGACTATAAATGCAGAAGCCAGGTCTCCAACTGGAATCACTTTTCTTTTTGTAAAAGGAGACAGAGCAGTCACTCTAAGAGCTCTAACAAAAGCCTGGCCCATCATTGAGCCTAAGGTTCTTAAGGGAGTCCTAATGTGAGCCCAGTGTTCCTGGGGGTCCAGGGGAAGGACTCTGGGCAGAGATCACAGCTTGACAGATGGAGGGGTTGGAAGCACCAGAATAGCGACTTAACTTCATTGTAACTCCTAGAGTCTATGGGACTCTGGGGACAAATGAATGACAAAATCTTTATATTTCAATGCCTAAAGCTATAGTTTCTTTATGTTTTTGCCCCTCCATCCTCATTTCTAAGGCTGAATTTCAGTATTAGATTTACATTTCCCAGAATGGTGTCAACCAGACTACCCTGGTGCTGTGGCATTGCTGTGGCCCTAAAGGGAGGACAGAGATCATCCTGGTGGGCACATGGAGTCTCTGAACCAGGAGACTTCATTATAAGGGTCACTCTGGGTGTCACTGACCTTCAGGTTGACATGCAGGTGAGAAGAGGAAAAGCTCTTGGATTCAGTTATAGTAGGATTCTGTTGGTTTGTGAATTTTATCATCTCATACTTATTTGGTAAAATACTGATAGAGTATTTCAGAATAGATCTTCTTTTATATAGTAGTAGTAGTAGTAGTAGTAGTAGTAGTAGTAGTAGATACATTTTAACCTCAATAAAATAAGAGCATAGACCAGCCTAGGTTTTCAGTCCTACTTCCTAGTCAGCCTGTGTCACTGTGACAATCACAGAGCCAGAACTGACAGAAATAATAACCTTGTCTTCAGACTGGAGCCAAGAGATGAGCAGAAACCCTGCATTGGCTGAGAAAGTTTTAGTTCCAGGGAAATAGCTGAGGACCCCAGAGCCCTGGTTCTTGTCTGATTCTGAGTAATAATTCAGGAGAAATTGGGGAGGGCTCCTCTGGTACCATAATATCATGTATTCAACAGCAGTGATGTCACAGGGTGCAGGTGAGTCTCCCAGGCAGTCCAGGTGAGGCAGACAGGAGCCCAGGCCATGATGAATACAGCCCCTGATCTCCACAGTGGCGCTAGGTTGACTAAGCCTCTATTACATTCAGGCCTCACAATAGAAGAGCTGCTTATGCAAATATGTCCCCATCCCTGCCTGTCCCCACACACATTCAGGGTCTGGGACCCATGCACAATCTATTTTGGCCATCAGTGCTACTTGTTCCCTTGATGGGAATGACCTAAGAGAGGGCAGGGGCTGGGATCCCATGCAAAGGACACAGTTGATGGGTCTGCATCCTGGAGCTCAGGTCCAACTCCTTCTGCTCCTGCTTCCCCCAGCCTCAGATCTGCCTTATTTGTGGGAGTCTCCATCTTTGAGCACACTTTCTGGGGCTCCAGAAACTCTCCTAGGTTTCTCCTGCTGACCATATGCAAAAATTTAGTGTCTACCACAGTCCTGCTCTGCTATCTTTCTGCTCTACCACTTTTACATGGCACAGGGACCTCATGTGTACTGATTGAAAAGTTTGTGTGCCAACAGAGCATTCAGCTCATTATTACCAATAATAATGGAATCTATGTTTTTGAGGGCTCTGTGACTTCAAAAAAAAAAAAAAAAAACTCACCAGGAATCAATGGCACAGTGAATATTGTCAGAGCCCAGGGCGAGCTGCCCCCAAATATCACACAATAGCATGCTGATTTATTTGAATTAAAGTGACTTCACAAGCAGTGGGTGTCAAAGAGCACGTTGACCCTAATTTTGCTCTTTAATGCAGGAAATATAACCTTCCTGGGAAAGGTGTCCTCCTAGCTCCAAGGGGGGGAGGCAACCTGATCCCTAGACTAGAAGAATCCAGGACCAAAATAACTTGTACAAACAAACCTTGTTACCTGTTTACTAATCTACCCAAGTCCAGTCTTTGTTTAGATGCCTTATTAACAAATACCCATACCTTGCTGAGGTTCCTTATTAACAGGTACCAACTTTCTTTGTCCTGTCAATTCTTCACAAACTTTTCTTCTTTGATTAAAAGGTATAAAAAACTGGCTGGTTCATCATTTCTGAGCACATCATTTATGATTTTACCATGTGCACATACTGTTTTTCTTTAGTTGTTGTAATCTGTTCTTATGTCATTTTTGTTATTAGTCCAGCCGTAAAAAGTTAAAAGTCGGGGATACTCCCTATCCTCAAGAATATAAAAGTGCTATAAACCAGTGATTTTAAAAACTCACATTTTGGGATATTTAAGGAAATATTAAACCTTAGATATACACAAAATAGAATAAAGACTCTTTACATACCTATCATAGACAAAGAAAAGGGGTTGTATGGAAAATAAGGTCACAGGGTCATCTGATCATAAATTCCTAACTGGGCAAGTCATGGTGGCTACTCACACCCCAGGACTATAACTTCTTTGGTGACATGTTTTAAGCCAGCTTTGTCCACCCTCTGTGTTCACCTAAGTTAATACAGTTTGAAATGCCAGAAGTAATAAGCCCTCTGAAGGGATATTAACCCTCAACAGAGCACATAATCTTGTTAACTATCTTGTATCCAATCCTTGTATCCAATCCCCACCTTGGTTTCTTTCACTTCTGTGTCATCTTCCTTCCATTCCCATCTTAATTTTAAATGCATAAAAGCAACTGCTAAACTGTTATTCTCCCGAACATTTGAGATCTTGCTCCCTGGCGTATATTATCAGCTTGGCTCAGATAAGCTCTTATACAAATTCTCTACAGGTTTGGGTATTTCTTACATTTACACTATCAATAAAATCAAATAATTATTGAATAATTATGTATATCATATTTAGAAAATTATTCAATAATATATATATACATAGTTAGTATCTGGTAAGTTTAAGAATTCCAGGCAAATGAAAAAACACTGCTCAGCCATGACATTCCCATAAAGAATGTTTCCCAGGAGCCAAAGCCCAGGCCAGAGCTCATTTTCAGCCTGTTAACTCTACATAACACTGTGGATTACAGTATATGTGGGTTATCTACATGTGCAGACAGGTGTGTGCATGGGGGACAATTTCTTACTCAGAGAATCATGGAGGAGCCACAGCTCCACCATATGGGAGGATGTGTGAGGAAAGTATGAAAGTGGGCTTTGTGACAAATTCAGTTCCTAAAAGGCACCACTTCCTGTTCCTGTTTGAGACCCTCAAAGGCTGTAGAAAAGAAGAGATATCAATCCTTCAGCTGTAGTTGGACACAGATAATTACAGTGATCAACCACTGTGTAAGGTTTGTGTCTCACTTCCTCATGTGGCTGGAGTGCTGTGTGAGCATGGAGGCTGCTGTCCAACTATAAACAGAAATAATCAGCCTCGTCCTCAAGTTGGAGCCCAGAAATTGTTGGGGAGGCCTTGGAGCCTGAATGAGAGCCAGAATACTGAGCCACAATTAATTGGTGTCATGATGGATGAGGAGTTTGAGGGCAGTCCCAAAGAGCTGTTGGTACCAGCTAGTGGGATACTTGCCAATATTGTTGCTGTTTCTAGTGTGGGTGATGGTGACTGTCTGACCCAGCAACCCCAACACTGAGGCCTCCTGGGTCAGCCCAAACTGCGCTCTGCTCCCTAGAATAAAGAAAAAAAGACACAGAAATGGTGGGTTTGGGGTTCCACAACACAGCCTGGGCTCCAGGGGTAGGGACAGATCCCTGTGATCTTCTAGGTCACATTCCCAGACAGAGGATCCAAGCACCAATGTAGTGAGTGAGGAGGGTGAGGAAGAGAAAGGTCCAGGCCATGGTGGGGACATTCTCCAGCTCTGCTTTTTGTGTCTCTCAGTTCAGATGGAGCACCTCTAATGTCTTTTATTCCTCTCTGCACCACCAGTGAGGGAGGTTCTGTCATGCAAGTCTGTCTATCTCACTGACTGTCCCAGATCTGCCTTGTATACTGAGTCTGGCCCATCTGCTGGGTGTTAGTCCTGTGAGAGATCAGGACTGGGAGCGACCTTGTCTGTGACTCCCTATGGGCCCCAGGGAGTACCTGCCAGAGGGAATCAGACCTCAAACACAAGGCTGGTTTTCCAGCAGAGGGCACACCCTGCAGACTCTCAAAGAAGCCCGCTTGCAGCGCCCCCTGCTGTCCCAGGCAGGGATTTCTCTTGGTGGGAGAGGGGATGCCAGGAGCCGCCAGGAAGGAATCAGCCATCCTCACAACTTGTCCAAGGACCCCGTGCAACAAAGAGCACAAGCCAGGGCCCTCATTTCTATGCTACATCCTCATTTCCACACCTCAGCTCATAGTTCAAAGTGGCATTACAGCAACATGAAAATGTCCAGAATATACCTCCATCTGTTGATAAAGCTGTGGGATGGGACCTTAGAACCTGTCCTGAAAAGGCACGTGTCCCTCACACAGCATAGAAAAAGGGCACAGGAAGGAAATATACAAGACTGGCCTGTTAGATGCAGAGACCTGAGCCTCAGCCTCGCTCTCGCTTTGCTCAGTGCCGACTCTATGTATTTGTCCTCGTTAATCCTTCATGGGGAGGGTGTTCAAGGACACTGCACACCTGGAAGGCTTTCAAGGAGAGGTGTCCTTTCTGACAAGGTGAGGTCACCCTTCCAGGTGAGTATGGCTCCTGCAGTTCCCGAGGGGCCTCCAGTGCCCTTTCTGGTGAAGCCGAGAACTGCAGCCCTGAGGTGGGTGGTGAAGAAAGTCTCAAAACAGGAAGGGGACTTGGTGTGACGTGGAGTCCAGAATCTTGAGAAGAGAGGAAACAGGCAGAAAAGACTGTGGCCACTTTAGGTGGAGTGAAAATGACTGAATAAGACTGAATTTAGGGTGACTTCTGCTCTCCTGTGGACTCTACATACACTTGTGAGAGCTGAAAAGAGAGAATAAACTGAGGTGAGTGGGTGCAGAAAAGCAGGATTTCGATAATAACAGGCTCTTCCAAGTCGCCCTCATGCGATGAAAACTGACGAGGAGAAAATTCCCTGGTAGATAGATGGTTCCAAGGTCTAGTTGTCTGAGTCCTTGACCTTTCTGGACTCTTTCCTGCCTTTCTTTCTACTTGTGAAAAGATATATATTTCTAAGGTCCTATTTTAAAATGAAGGAGTTGTAAGACACCCCCAGTGATAATTAATCTACTCTCCTAGTCAGTTTCTAACCTCTAACCTACAGCCAGCAGCTCATTGCAATTGCTTTTCCTCTGCCATGTTTCACAGGTGACAACTTAATATTTACCAATGAATCAAACAGAAAACCATTTTTGCAAACTCCGCAAACAGTCTTCTCAATATTCACTGTCTGAAATCAAAGCATATATTACATGTTATATTATTTGCAGTAATATGGCTCTTCTATTTTCAATTCTAATGTTTATTGCAGTCAGGCTAAGCTAGGGTAGGCTGTAGGAGCAAATTACACAAAAATCTGGGTGGCTTACAATAACAAAAGTATATTTCTCTCTCGTACACCATTTCCAACCCTGACAGGCTATGAGCCTGATCCACTTCATTTTCATCCTAGGGTGGAGCTGGTAGGGACAATTCTACTGGAAGCACTGCTGATCATAGCAGAGAGACAAGAGGACCTAACAAAGCACATTCTATGCTTACACCTCCCGCTCATAAAGTAGAGCACTTCTGCTCCTTTCATTGGCCAAAGCAGTCACGTGACCAACCTGAGTTCAGTAGAGTGGAGAGGTACAATGTAATACTGCCACTGACAGGGGCCTTGGAGATTGTAGAGAACCAGCATTTTCCTTTATCCCCATTTTACAAGTGAGAAACCAGAACTAAGGAAATGGTCAGAAAATCAGGCAGCTCAGCAGGGTCCTGCAGAGTTTCCCACTGCGAGGGTCATGTCCTACATCAACACTCTCATTGTGGTGGCCACAAGGCACATGAGGCCATCAAGCAGTTGAAGTTCATTCAGCCTGTAACACTGAGAAGTAGACTTTTTAAAATACTATTTAATTTAATTAATTTAAAATAATGATTTAAATAACTACCAACATGTGCTGGCTCATAGGGATAGTATAGGTTCAAGGACACAAAACAGAGGCAAAGACAAAATTTTACCCAGGCATTTTGGTGAAAGGAAGGACATTATTGTACACTCATCTCTGCTGCTGCTTTTGTCTGTTGTCTCAAACCCGCTAAAATGTAAATTCCAAGGGTAGGAGACTTGTCCTGTTTTTATTCCTCTCTGTATCACACACTTAAAACTTACTCCCTAAAAAAGCACATGAAGATGAATTTATTATATTTTCATGTGTGTTGTGTAAAAATTTTAATTATTAACTGAACGCATAGTCTGGCCAAAATTATACTCCACTCTCTGGTTGAGGAGATTCCATGTGACTGAGTCTCAGGATCTCTGACTTCATGTAAGTTTTTGTAACTGTTTTGTCTAACAGGTGGAATACAGAAGCACAGAGAGATGGCACGTCTAGTCTTCGTCCAGCTGAATAGCATAAACTGGACTCACAGCCAAAGACCTCCTAATAGCTCAGAAATTATCCTTTTAACCCAGTGAGTCTCAAACCGGGTTGATTTTCCCCTCATCCAGGGGATATTTGCAAATGTCTGGAGGTGTTTTTTGTGTGTAATGACTTTGAGAATAAGGTGGTCCTGGCATGTGATGTGTGGAGCTCAAAGGCTGCTTCTAAAGGTCCCACATACATAGAATATTCCCCTCCACAAGAAATGATCCCACCCCCATTGTCAGTAGTGCCAAGGTTGAGAAACTCTGTGACACAGGCATTTATTGGGGAGTTCCTGCTCCAGATGTTTCACAGCCCACCCACACCCTGATGGGTATGAGAAAGAGGCGGACACAATCAGTGCCTGTGGGCTCAGGAAAACCCACTCATTGGAGTCCCCATGGTCCTGCACATCCGCTTCCATGCAGCAGACTCAGGGTTTTCCCAGCAGCTGTGGAGCACCCCCAACTTCTTGTGACCCATAAAGAGGTTTCCTGGCCTCAAGCCCTTAATTTACCTTTTGTCTGGCCCCCTGTCCATGACTTTACAACCAAAGGCTAGAGTCCCCAGTGTGAGTCTCAGACCAACTCTGTGCCTGGAATTCTCCCCAGGCTTGCGTTCTCACCCAGCATCTCACATTGCAGTGTATCCCATTGCAGTGTGGTACATAGGGCTCCTAAGCCAGGCCTGAGCTCAGGAGCCCAAAAGGGTTGGGAAGATCTCTGCTCTGACCTCTGGAAGAGCAGAGTCCATGCTGTGGAGGACGATCCACCCGCTGGGATGGTCCCCAGTCTCTGATGGAGATAGAAGCTAGGAAAGACTCATTTTCTTTATTTCTTGAGAAAAAGGGCAGCTCCACAGGCCCTGGTTTTAGCCCATGAATAACCAGACAATACCTCAGTGTCACAATGGGTTCTTTTTGTTTTATTTATTTATTTATTTATTTATTTATTTATTTATTTATTTTATTGAGGTTTCAGAAACACTGAATGGAACATCTGAGTGGAGACATTATGAACCAGAAGGTACCTCCAAGTACCATTTGTCTATACACAATTTATTTAAATTTATTTGTTTGTGTGTATGTTTGTTTGTTTCATGTAAGAAGATTATGAGCAGGCTGAGGTTTTTGTCCCACTTCCCCATCTGGATGTGTCACTGAGAGCACCACTAGCATGATAGATCCCACAGTAAAAGTCAAACTTGTCCTCAAGCTGGAGCCCATAGATGAGCAGAAGCCCTGCATTGGCCAAACAAACCATCTTTGGATCCAGAGAAGTGGCTGGGGATCCCGGAGCTCTGATGTCTGTATGAGTCTGTGTGGTAGTATAAAAGGTGCTGAGGAGGGCTCCCTGGATTCTGCTGTAACCAGATTATCCAGTAGCCACAAACACTGTAGCCACTGCTTAGAATTCGGGTGAATCTGTCTGATGCTCCCAGAGATGTGTGGGGTGAGAGGTGGGTAGGCGGCTGAGTCAGCACCAGCTGGGAGAGGGAACCTATAAGCCCAAACAGTCACGGGTGATGGGGCAGGGACTACATAGAAGCTAATGCAGGTGGGAGGGATTGGTGTGTCCCTGAGGCTTGTTCCTACCTGTGTGATGAGAGGAGAGCATGAGGAGTAGAGGGTCCAGGCTATGGTGCACACTACAGTCCCTGGTCCAGTGGGGCTGGGCTGCCCCAGGCCTCTTTGTCATCTCCACCCTCTGTCAGAGGATGGGCTGTCCATGCTAATGTGTGCTGATTCACTGATTACCTCACCCTTCTTTGAACCCTGTTGCTGGAGCTCAGCTCACACTCTAGACTGGGGAGAATGAAGGTTGGCTTCACCCCTTGGGAGATCCTTGGAAAAAGCCCCTGGTGGACAGCACAAAGATACATGCTCAGGGAATTCTGCCAGGCCAGAGAGGACACCACTGCTGAGTCCCCATCAATGAGCTCAGGGTTTAGCCTTCAGTTCCAGTCTCCTTTGAATAAAACATTCTCACAGAGCAGCTACACAGAGACCACAGTGCAGTCCCACCACATCCTAAGGCCAGCATCTTTGTAATGTTGTGGAATCGGCATTTCTACAAAGAGCAGGACCAGGCAAAGGCAATTTTTACCTCCATTATTAGTCAATGTTATTCTGCCAATATTGGCATCACAATAAAGAAGTGAAACCAACTAAAGGTCTCAGCAGGATGGAAGCAAACTAGTAAATGTTCTTAAAGATCCAAATATATGAAAGGGTCTCAGACACTCTGGTGCCAGTGCAGATGCAACAGCAGAGGTCTCCGCAGTGGGTGACTTGTTACCCCCTGTAACAAGTATTGGTAACAGTGACAATGGAGCAATGGACAGAACAAGAGGAGTAGAGGGGTGGCCTTGGTCCACTGCCCAGGAATGAAGAGCACCTTGTAAGCTCTGCGGCATCACTCTGGTCTGAGGTAAAAATCTGCCTCCTACTCAGGCTTCATCACACTTATGGGGATCTGTCTCAAAGCCAGAATAATTCTCATTGCAGAGGCTTCCAGTGCAGAAAGGGATGACTTTCTGCCCAAGCAACTACTAATACATTGAGGTAGAGGATTCTGAGTCTGGTGTCACAACACCTGCTCCCTGTGGAACAAGGAGAAGCCAGTTCTTGTGTGACCCCAGGGGCTCCTTTCTGACAAAGGCTCAGTATATAAAGTACTAAAAGAGAAAGATTCCAGGACATGATGGAGACACACAGAGCTCTTTCTCCTGAGGTTTTACTGTGAGGAATATGTTGACAAGTGTCTTATTCTCTGGACTGACGTTCTTAGGAACCCACACCCTCCTTAGAATTTCATTCTAGGCCCTTATTTTTTATAAGCTCCAACCTGAACCAGATTTGTCCAAA
This sequence comes from Cynopterus sphinx, assembly GCA_030015415.1. Taxonomy (NCBI): domain Eukaryota; kingdom Metazoa; phylum Chordata; class Mammalia; order Chiroptera; family Pteropodidae; genus Cynopterus; species Cynopterus sphinx. The sequence goes on from JAKZJJ010000152.1 coordinate 102,832, forward strand.
GATTCCATAGAGATAAAAAAGGGAAGCAATGTGTCAAGGGTACCAGAACCAGGAGCTCATGGGGTGATGAGGACCTCATAGGGGAAGGAAGGTCACACATCAGTGAGGAAACATTTTATTCAACTCCCCTAGAGCCTACTGAGTGCTTTACCAGTTGTCTGGCCCAAGACCCACTTTGGGAGACACTGCATTGCTCCCTTTGCTGGTCACAGGGTCCACACCCTCCAGACATTATGATGTCCCTAAGCATACCACACAATGTGAACATTTTACAGTAGTCTTTGCTGATGTTACTACCCAAAAGAGTAGGGTGAAAGAGAGATTTTCTTGGTCTGCTATGAAAACGGACTTATATTTTGACAGAAACCTATTATTCCTTTGTTCAAAATATAAGTCTTTGTCCACTGTACCCATACAGCTTCAACCTTCTCTGCTGTGCCAGGCACTACATATATGTGTGAAAGACAGGTAATGGGTGCAACAGAAACGCGCACAGGGAGACATTGCTCTGTGTGCATGTTGTTGTGTGCATGGGGGAGTTGGTCCAAGAAGCCTGAACAAAGCTGTGATGTGTGAGCTGGCATCTGTAGGGTGAGTGAGGTGATCTCCCTGGCAGAGAGAGAAAAGATCAACATAATTTTGTAAAGAATTAGAAACCACTACACCACAACACACAAATAAAAAACAAAAGCACTAACATTGTAGTTTTGATGTCATCATGTGTTATTTTGAATTGTCTAAAGCCAGGGGGTGTTTTTGAGTGTATCAGGCCAGCATTGTCCACATTAGTTCTCTGGGCAGTAAGGCTTGTTAATAAAGCCTTCTGGGACAATAACAGCTAAAAATTATTTTATCACCTCAATAATATTGGAAGGGCAGACATCATGTGTGCTTCTGAGTGACTTCCTGTCTAAAATGGAAAATGTGGTAGAAGCCAACAGAACCAGCCAGATAGCTTTCTAATGATTATTCCTGTCAGCTCATTATGGCTTCATTGCAGCCAGGCATGAGGCAGTTACATTCAAAGCACCATACTAAGCACCTTATATCTATTCTCTCTCCCCATAGTCGACAATCCTATGAGATATATTATCCCCATTTTAGAGATGTGGTGGCTAAGGGTCACAGAGGTAACTGGCTGACAAAACAGGGATTGAACCCAGTCTGTCTGATCTTAACCTCCAGGCCATGGTGCCTTGTGCACCTTCTGCTGGTCACCATACAAATCCTTTCCTCCCTTGCTAGTAAATTCTAAGAGAAGGAAACTTTCTGGGTGGATCCCTTGCATCTTCAGTATTTGTTGAGTAAGTGGTCTGGTGCTCTGAACTTCATCTGAATCTCTGGTCTCAATTTGTGGGACACCTCCTAAGAGCTTCTCTCACCTCCCTCTGGCATCCCCCATCAAAACTTAGCTATTCCCTGTCTCTCGCTCCCAGGGTCTTGTGCTGGCTTCTCCCAAGCAGGGCCCTGGGGCATCCTAGCTGACTGGAGGGAGAGACAGTAAAATGAGTGGCTCGTGTGGTGGAAGATGGGAGGGCCAACTTTCAGGGACTATGGATTGCCAAACCACATCTGCTCTGCTCTGGGGCCCTGTGCCCCGGAGTACACCAAGGTGAAGATGGCAAATCACTTCTGGACTGACTCCTCTGCAGGTGAGCTCATCCAGAGGCACCAAGACCATAGCACACATCAGCAACAGAATACGGCCACTCTGTGAGAGTGGGGTGGATGGTGAGGTCCTATGGGGGTGTTAGGCTGAGATCTAGACGTGGCCCTTGTGGCAGGTAATGGAATGGAGCCCTGAAGATCACCTCGGGCAACATCCTCCATCTCCCCTCACAACTGCCAGATCCAGAAGAGACATTTGACTGACAGCATGGAGAACTAACCATCCCTCCCCGCCCATAACTATGTGGAGCCCGTGCAGCAGAACTCCAGGATACCTGCTCTATGGCAAGAACAACGTTCTGGTGCAGCCAATGAGAGTTCATCTCGGGCCCAAATCTGCTAATCTGTGTCTGGATCAAGGTCATAGAGGAGTTTTCTCTGGCTCCCAGATTACTCATCCATTCATATATTCATCCAACTACTTGCCCATCTATTCATTTATCTTCTAATATTTCCTCACTTCTATCCAGTCATTCAACAACAGGCCATTATTTCCTTCTGTACATTCATTCACTCACATTCCAGTATATTCTTCTTTGCATCTATCCTCCATCCATCCATCCATACTACCAGCCAGCCAGCCAGAGGCAAATAGTCAACTTTTTTTTAATCTCTATATCCAACATTTTTCTGTTTGTGAATTGATCCACCATTCTTTTATCCATCTGCCAATATTTATATCCATCAGTTCATCAATTTGTCCATCTACCCAAATCTCCAGCCAGTTAGTCAGCCAGCCAGTCAACTCTCTTCTAATCTTTATATCCACCATCCTTCTATTCATGCATCCACCCATCATTCTTTCATCCAGCCACCTGTATTTACATCCATCCATCTATCCATCCATTCATCCATTCATACACTTGTCCACTTATTTCCAGTCCATCTATGTATCCACCCATCTACCCATCCTCCCAGCCATCTATTCATCCATTCTCCCTTGTTATTGCTCACCCATTCTGCAAACATCTATACTGAATCTGCTGTGCACTAGATGCTTAAGATATCAAGGTAAACATCTTCATGATTAATATATATTAAGCCATTTCTATGTGTCAGGCACTATACCAAGTGCTTCTAATTGTATCAACTCATTTAAACTCACAGCAACTATTTGAGGCAGGTATAATCAAAGCCCATCATATATAACACTGAGACTCATATATGGAGAGTGAAGGACATGGAGAACTGGCCCTCAATTCAAAATATCAGGGAGGAAGCAGAGGTAGCAGGGAGGAAGAAGAGTTAGAGCTGTCGGCCACTCCAGGTATATGGTTCCAGTTTCAATCACTGGGTTATACTGAGCAAGTCACTTTTCCCTCTAAGACTCATTATTCACATCACAATGGGTACAAGACCCTATTTCCTCAGACCTAAGGAGCCCTGAATTGAATATGCACTATTTTTTAACATAACCATCAGGAAATAAAAAAATACTATTAAATTATATGCAATGTTTTCTCACCACATGAAAAGTTTTGTTACACTTCTGAAAGAGCTCTTTGAGACTGCTTTGGATAGTTTTTGCATCATACATTTTTCTTATAAGTACATGTAGGAGAAAATAGAATTGTGATACATTCATTGGGAGTTTTTAAATGATTATTTGTTTTTCAATTGCAGTTGACATACATATTATGTTAGCTTCAGGTGTACAACACATTGATTAGGCATTTATGTAACTGACAAAGCTAACATACCCATAACTTTAGCACCCATCTCACACCAAATATAGTTATTACAACATTATCAATTATATTTCTCATGCTTTATATTCCCATTATTATTCTGTAGCTACTAACTTGCACTTCTTAATCCCATCCCCTTTTTCACTCACTCCACAACCCCCCTCCCATCTGTCAACCATCAGAATGTTCTCTGTATTTATGAGTCTGTCTCTGCCCTGTTGCTTAATTTTGTTCTCCATATTCCACATGTAAGTGAAATTATATGGTATTTTTTGTTTTCTGTTTGACCTACTCCACTCCTCACATTACTCTCTAGGTCCATCTATGTTGCCGTAGATAGAAAGATGTCATTTTTTTATGGATGAGCAATATCAATAAAAAATGTATATAAGTATCACCTCTTATTTAAGCATTCCCCCATTGGTGGACACCAAGTTACCTCCATATCTTGGCTATTGTAAATAATGCTGCAATGAATATATAGAGTCACATGTCCATTTCAAGTAGTGTTTTGGTTTTCTTTGGATGAATACCCACAAGTGGGAAATATGGGGTCCTTTCTCTCTTGTTATAGACAATGTTTTTAAGTCTATTTTGTCTGGCATAAGTATTGCCACTCCAGTTTTTTATTTTCATTTCCATTTTCATGAAATATCTTTCTGCATCCCTTATGTGTAGTCTGTGTTTGTCTTTCGATCTGAGGTGAGCCTTTTTGTAGGCAGCATATGTAAGGGTTTTTTTTTTTTCTTATCCATTTAACCACCCTATCTTTTCATTTCAGAATTTAATCCATTGAAAATAATTATTGATAAATATGCAGTTTTGCCATTTTATTATTCATATTTTTTATATTCTCTTCTTTTTTCTTAAAGAAGATTTTTTTTAACATTCATTGTAATACTGTTTTGGTGTTGATGAACTCCTTTAGCTTTTTCTTGTCTGGGAAGCTCTTCATCTATCCTTTGATTCTAAATGACAGGTTTGCTGGGTGAAGTAAACTTGGTTATTGGCTCATGCTTTTAATCTGTTTGAATAGTTCCTGTCAATCCCTTCTGGCCTCCACAGTTTCTGTTTTGTAATCAGCTGAAAGTCTTATGGGCTCTTCCTTGAGGTTAATTAATTGCTTTACTCTTACCTCTCTTAAGATTCACTAAGTCTTTAAATCTTTGGCATTTTAATCATGTTGTGTCTTGTTGCATGCCTCTTTGGTCTCATCTCCTTTGGAACCTATGATTCTGATTATTATAGAATTTTAAGTGTTTGCATAGCTAACACGACAGTTGAAATTACCTGGGTATCCACGTGCTCTCATTCTCTCCAGTCATTTGGATTGTATATTTAGTTGATTCCAAACCTCATTTCTTCCTTTTATTTCTTTGCATTATAAAAAAGAATAAATTACAAATGTAAATTTTGTAAAAGCCTGTATCAACTCATATTTGGACTCCTTTTTAGGAAAGGAAAAAACAAACAAATTATTTGCTCTTGACAACATAAGCAACTAAATGAACTATAGGTCTTAATAAACTTAGTCATGTATCAGCATTCATTTTAGAGGAGCATATCAGTTGTCCTGAAAGAAAATCCTTTTATTAAGCAAGACAGAAAAATAGAAGAAGAGGTGAACAACCATCAAAATACTATGGAGTTCTCACTGTCTGTATGTGTGAGGATTTCTGAAAAGGTCAATATGCATGCATATAATATGCTCAATTGACATGGATAAAATCAGAGACAATTACATTTGAATAGCTAGAAAAAGAGTTTACAAAGAAATAAAATCCAATGTAGATTTTTGTTAATGCCCCAAGAGTTATGCTTTTCATGTGTTTAGGAGATCCTCCTGTCTATATCTAAGGATTCAGAGTGACTGCTAAACAATGAATGCTGCCTTGGGTAGTCCTGGCCATAAGGTTCAGTGGGTGTGAATGATAGGAGGCTCCTATTTCCATAGCATCTGGGGCTTTTCGATACTATGTAATAGTTACTTTAAAGTACTGATACAATTGCTGACCTTGAGTATAGAGATGTGAGTTTGGGTTTGTGATAGATTACTCAACTGTCCTGGCTGAAAATACACATCATTGCTGAGATTTTTATAATATACTTGGAACATACTGTTTGTTTCTGTTTGTTTGTTTGTTTCTTTCTTTCTTTACTTTTTATGAAGTTTCATGTACATACTGAAAAAATCTTTCATTTCATGATTGTACACCTCAGTGAATTTTCACAAACTGTAAACTTTCCCTAAATTAAAAAGCAAAAACCAAAACCCAAATACATTACTGTCAACCCAGCATTCCAGAAGTCCCCTCAGGATTCCACCACAAGGTTAACCACTGCCAACAAATCATAAATAAAGAAATTATATTTCCTTTTGTGTCAGGCTTCATGTATTCTACATTTTGTGAGATTCTCTTTTATTTTATGTATTTTTAAAAATCATTCTTCTTTAGGAAGGCATAGCATGCAGTTTTTGAAGTAGACTAGAATTTATTTACACATATATACTCTTACAAGGGTTCAGGTAGTTCACAGCTTTGGGAAATTAAAAATAGTTCTCCTGTGTATACTCTTGAAATTGTCTTTGGAGAAACATTTGTGTGCATTTCTGTTAGGCATTTCTCCACCAGAAGAATCATTGGGACCTAGGGGATGTTTACACTCACCTTTCTGGATACTGACCACACGTAGATGCTCACATCTACAAGGAAGAGAGTTTGGATGCTCCCTAGAGTCACACAATTGTTATTTTCTGACTTATTCATTTCATCCATTCTGGGAGATGTGTGAAAGCACTTAGGAAGTTCAATTGCTTCTGGTCATCTCACAGATTCTGTGTTTGTTGAGATCAGAAGGTCAACCTTGTTCACCTCTGTCATTGCTGGGGTTATCGCTTAGCCTCTGACCCAAAACAAATCAAGATTAAGAAGATATTTTAGTGCTACATGACAGTATTATCACCACAAGCCAGAGAAATGCTCACATCCTGAAAGATACACAACTTGGGGCAGTGGCACACAGCCCTTAAAGTTCCAGTTGGCCATTAGCCTGGTGTCCAACACCATTTTGGCAACTCTCTTGCAAGGTAGGTTGAAGAATGCATGAGCAGTACCACCATCAGACTTTGAAAGTTCACCTGTATCCTTCTGGTGCCCCCAGAGGAGCTGTCAGCAGGGCAGATGAGGGAGTCCCAGCTAATGCCAAGTGACAGTCATATTCATTGGAGATAGAAATGTTTCTTTCTTGATTTTTTTCTTAATTAGTTTAGTTTAAGTATGAAAACCTGGTCGTGCACATTATAGAGGTTGGTTACAGTTTCTATGGAGGAGCTGGAAGGATAAACGGTCTCTTGTCAATTGATGCCTGATTCAACAGGCACTCAGATATGGGAGCATCAGAATCTAAACTGTTGACAAGGGACCTTTTCTTCAGCAGCAATTTTCTCTCTGTGATGACAAATTTTGTAACTTCCAATCAAGACAGACTCGAGAGATACATCTTTCCTGATAAACTGATACCTTATGGCATGTGTAGGTGTCCTCTGCTTCTGCTTATAGTTGTCCTATTCTTGACCACTGTTTTCTATTGGATTTTCTAATGCCAACAGAACACAAGCCCTGTGCAAACAGGACACTGCATGATCTGATCTTTACACTGTTTTCTTTTCTGTAACCGTAGGTGGCCTCAAGAAAAAAAAAAAAAAAAAGGAACTTGTGAATATTCTGTCACCTGATGAATAAAAAAAAATGCAATTGCTAAGAAAGGAGAAGGGAATCTTCCTTGCTGGCTTCCATCTAGAGAACCACCCCAATTTCACATTTTGGTGAGAGTGAGGCTTAATGATACAGGGAATGAAAATGATTTTTTAGATAAAGAATTATTCTGTGTTTCCCCTGGGAGTTGTACTTCCTCGACATGGTACAGGTTGTTGTCTTGTGGTGTGGGGTGGGTCTACGTGTAAGTTGCTTTGATATGATTGTGTGTGTTTCCCCTGAATTCTCATGCCCCTTACAGAGCAGAAGTGCAAGTGTCTACTTTCTGAATAAAAAATCCCATCACTATTGCTTCATGGGTCTAGGTGTGCTCTCTTTTCATTCTTACTAAATGTATTATAATGTTATTCTAGAATTGACCACCCAGAGTTACTGTCAGATCCCATAAGTTAAGGACAAAATCATTTACAAAACTGCCCTTTTTTTCAGACACCAGATACACTTTAGAAGTCCCCAGGCCACCCACATTTCCAAAAGAGTGGCTCCAAATTAATGAGTTTTTATGGCTTCTTAGGTTTGATAAATGATATTCTTCATAAATGACACAAAACTCAGGAAAATGCTAGACTTTTTATCATGGTTTTATTATAGAGTATACACATAGGGCAAATTCTGTGGGGTGGGGGTGGGGGCTGGAAGCAGAGATTCCATGCCCTCTCCCTATGGAATCAGATCAGCTCACTCTCCTAGCACATCACTGTGCTTGCCAAACAGAACAATTACCTCAGGAATTCATGTCCATAGCTTTTATGGGGGTTTCATTCTGTGGTCATAATTGAATGAAGCATTGCCCACATGATTGAAATCATTCTCAAACTGCCCTTCCCCCTCCTGGTCTTTAACCATGGTTGCCTTATAGCAAAATAATCATACCTATATGAGCATGAACATTGGGTATGGCATTTATATAACAGTACAGCAATAGTACAAGCATAAATATACTTATTATTTGGAGAGGCAAATATGGGTTATAGATAGTAAGTTTCTCATTCCAATATACTTCCCAATATATTTGACTGTCAATATGGGTATTCTAATCTTACCAACAATGCCAATGTTTGACCATATTGCAATGTGTAACCTGAAAAAGAAAAGAAGAAAGGTCAAAAGGTAGTGGAACAAACCTAGAGTTCTTTTCAGTCATGAATAAGTCATTCAGTCTATGCTCAGATTATATGACCAAAGGGTCCCTTGGGGCAAAAGTCCACATTGGTTTGCAGGCTTCTATGTGAGATTGTCAGGTTCCAAAAGAGGAAGCTGACTCAGCTCTATGGGGCTGCACATTCCCAATCATCTGGCATAATGGATCTGAGAGCCCTTTGTGAAGAATACTGGATTTTATCATTGTATAACCCATAGATTCTTTCCTTCATTCTCAGCTGTTATTTCCTGGTCTCCCAACTGTGTTATGGTCTGAATATCTGTGGCCCCACAAAATTCACATGTCGAAGCCCTAATCCCCCAGCTAGGTTTAGATGAGATCATGAGGATGGAGCCTGTGTGATGAGAGTAGTGTCCTTGTCAGAGAAGGAAAGGATGCCAGAGCACAGTGAGAAGGCCGCTGCCTTCTACAAACAGAGGGCTCTCACCAGGAACCGAATGAGACAGCACCTTGACCTTCATCTTCTCAGCCTTCATATTGAGAAATAAACATCTGTTGAGCCACCTCCTCCCTGGGATTCTGTTATGGCAGCCTGAGACTGACACAGCCAGCCCCATGCACTCCATACAACACAACCTCCAGGTAGGCACTATCACAGATAGGAAACTGTGAAGTTCAGAGATGTCCATTACTACAGCCCAAAGTCATAAGCAAATTCAATGTCATCCTGCTGAGGTTTACATCCAGGTCAGTCTGACTCCAAGGAGAGCCTCTTCCCACCATTCTGCCCCACTCCCATTAATAGAAATGGAGTGCTGCACCCTTCTGGTGATCCCCCAGCATCCTTTCCCTGCCTCAGTCAATATCCTCTTTATTGAATCCACCTTAATGTATTCAGTTTGGTGGAATGATCTGTTTCCTATTGATACCCTGACTGTACATTCAAATTGTGTCAAGTCCAAACACTGCAGAGTGGAGAAAGTTGTTTATTTAGTTGTGGATCCTGAAACTCAGAAAGAGCAACCCCTCTCTTGAGGTCACAAAGCCAGTAAGTTGGCTACAGGGAGAAGCTCATGGCTTTCTGGCTTCAGGCCTCTTGTCCTGTGGATAGATCCTGGGTGGTGGTGGGTGGTGGAGGTGGGAATCCAGCACCAATTGAGGACCTCTCCCCATCTCTGCTGGCTCCCAGCTGTGGAAAATTATTTCTCTAGAAGTTAGTAACAAGCTGAATGCTGGAGGCAGGGAGAGCAATTAAAAGGTCTCTGAGAGCCTTGTAGAAGGTGGCCCTGGCTCACTGCAGGAAGAAAGGCTGATGATGCCCACTCCTGTAAAGGCAGGTGGTCTGGGGGACAGACCAGACTTGTGGGCTAATGAAAAGACCCAGACAATGGCAGTAGGCCTCTAAAATTCAGGTCAACCACCTTACCCCTCTCAGCCTCCCAGACATGAGCTTGAATTTGGTCCACTTTGGAGGTAGACATATTTAAGAGACCTTGGGGTAGTCTGGAGACAGGGTTGGTAGAGATGTGGCATCCTGGTTCCTTGCAACCTGTGTGACTTTTTAAAGTTTCGGCTCAGGAATAACACTCCATTATGTACTAGAGGCTCTGGCTATGGCTGGTGCCACAGAGAACTGCATTTTCATCTCAGCTCGGCCACCCATGTCCCGAGTAAACTTGGCCAAGTTGTGCGCCTTCTAGAGCCTCAGTTTACTCTTCTGTAAGGTGGAAATTGTCACCCTACAGGGCTGTGATGAGGATTAAATGTGCTGTTATTTGTGAAAGAACAGGCCAGCCTAGCACATAAGAGTTTTGTGATGCTAGAAGCTCACTATCTTTTTTTTCTTTGAGTACTCACGTTGTTATGGGACTGTTTGTAAGCACAGCCTTACAGAGGTAGGCTCCCCAATCATTCCAGTTTTATAGATGGAGAAACTGAGGCTGAGGGAAATTAGATAACACATGCAAGGTTATGCAGAAGAGGCAGGATTTAGACCCGGGGCCTTCGTTCTAACAAATACTTTGTCTCGCAGAAGCTAGAGGTCATTTTGAACCAAATGCTTTTATAATTCTTCAGCTTAGAGTAAAAGAGAATGTTTACTGAGCATCTACTTTGTGCCAGATGCTTTGTATAGAATATTTAATCACTTCAAAATCATTATTAGTGCCTTTTTGAAGATAGATAAACTGAGGCTCAGAGTTTATGCAATTTGCCCAAAATAGCTCAGAGCCAGGAGGGGGCACAACCTGGTCTTGAACTCAGATCTGTTTGAGGGACTGACATTCATCTCTGCCACCAATCCTGCCCATGTGACTCCACCAACCACATCCTATGGGGTGGGAGGACTTCAAAAGTCAAAGTGGACAGAAGACTTTTATTCCTCTAGAGCTTCCATCCTCAGAAGCCCTCCAACAGCTGCTTGCATTCCTCCAATGATGAGGACTTCACTCTTTTTGAAACCATCCTATTAGAATAGGATCTCAGGAGCATCTAAGAGGGGCTAAGAACCAGGAATGTGTAATCCTTCAGCTGGTGTCAAATCCTCAGCCATTTACTATCCACTGATGCGGGACCAGTTTCCCCATCTACAAAACGGGGTGGATGTGAGGCTTGAATGAGATTGTGATGACAGCACCTGGCACCCAGGTGAAATTTTACAAACCATAGGGTCTCTTGATCTCACAGTGACTATTCAGTTCACAGCCTTCCCCGCAGTGGAAGTTTCCAAGTGTAAATTAGGAGAATGGGCACTTACTGAGGGACCTTTCAGCTCTACTCCCCAACCCTAGCTTCCCATCCAGAGATAAGTCTGGGCCTCTCTGGCCCTTTGCCTCTACCTCAGACCGCTAAATATCTGCCCATCCTGGCCTGCAACCCCTCAGAAAACTGTCCAATCCTCTCTCCACCTGCAAATATTTAAAAAGCATAAAAAGAGGAATACTCTTAGGAGGGAGTCGGGTAGAAAATCCAGGCCAGTTTGCAGGGCTGGAAGGGGGTGCTCCTGGGGCTCCCAGGCCTGCCCTGTTTAACCACCTCCTCATACCTGTGACCTGCCCACCCCCAGCTACCCTGACGTTATCAATCTCAAACCCTGCTAGGTTCCAAAGCAACTTGCTACTCCTCCCCACCTCCCCACACTGCTGTGTTAATACTCTTTAAGCCACAAAAGGAAATAACAGGGCCCAGTAATGACGACTGGCAGACCTCAGCTGCCTTGCCTCTCTATCTCCTCCCCTGTCATTGGAATTAGTGCAGTGTGTGTCTGCCACTCAGGAGCTATCTTTTCAGTTTTCAGGGGTGTGGCTACTCTGCTTCGTAGCCAGACACTTGCTGCTACAGTTATTTCTGTGGCCTACTGGTAGCTCTGGGAGGGTGCGGGAGAGGTATGCTCTGAAAGAATAGCAGGTAGGCGACCAGGCTCCACGACTTTATTTGCTGCCTGGTAGTGATAGCTGCTAGAACACAGCTGTTGCCTCTCTGTATTCCATCTGTGCCCTCATCACTGGGCTCAGTAGTATTATATGCTGATGCCTAAAGCAGGAATGCTTGGTGCTACAAAGAATACACACAACAACCTGATTCTTCCCCTTTCCTCAAGTCCCACAGTGAGCTCCTGGTTGTTTCCACGATACCATCTCTGATCTGTTACCTTCTCTCCCCATTTGGCCTGATCTGAAAGATTTTAAAGACCTTCAGATCTTTCAATGCACAGACCTCTCAGAAGCATTTGTGTTAGGCTGAAAATCCTTTATTGAATTATAGCTGGTCAACTCGTAATTTCAAGGGGACCCCTCATGCTGCCATGTTCTGATGTTACCCCAAGCTTTTTCCACTTCTGAGAGCTTGTCATCATTTTGCTAAAGTTCACGAATGGTACAAAAAAGAACATTATAGGGTTTTCATCTCAATTCTAGCTTATCTTTAGTATTTTCTTTAGTATGTTTGAAAAAAAATCTCCAAGTCTTTTCCAAGAGCCCATAGTTGTGTTGTGACTCACGACTGTTTGGATGATGCTGAAATACTTTTTGCAAAAGATTAGATACCTGACTTTTTTTTTCATACTTGTTCTGTTTGAAAAAAAAAATCTGATTTTATGCTTTTATGCTTTATACTTAGTAATATAATTATTTATCTTACATTTTGTGGCACTGAATGGTTTCATATATACATATTTTTTACCCACAGGACTACCCTAAGAGTTAAGGTAGTGTTTACTATAACAGATTCATGGCCAGGTAAACTGAGGCATGATTGTTTCCTAGGGCCATGAAACAAGTAACCAAACAGAAGTAACTACAGATTATTAGAGACAGAAGCCCATGATGAAAACAGTGTTTGAAGATGATCACTGGAGAGCTACGGTGGATGTGCTGAAGCAGTGAAAAAAGCTAAAAGGCCCACACATTAACTGGTAACTTTGGCAGGAAATACAGCTGACCTTCATTATTTGCAGATTTCATATTTGTGAATTTACTTACTCACTAAAACTTATTTGAAATCTAGAAATCAATACTGGCAGTATTTTTGCTCAGAGCAGTAAAAATTAGAATCACCCAACAGCTACCTTCCCAGCCAAGACTGAATAAGGTGACATTCTGCCTCTGGCTTCAGTTCTCACACTGTAAACAACTGCCCTTTCCAGGATTTATGTAATATCATGGATTTGCTTGTTGGTGGTGAGTTCACTGTATAAAATGGCCCCCAAGCATAGTACTGACGTGCTGTCTAGTGTTCCTAAGTGTAACAGGGTTATGATGTGCCTTATTCAGAAAGTGTGTTAGATAAACCTCACTGTAGCATGATTTATAGTGCCCGTGGCTGTGAGTTCAATGAATCAGCGGCTGATTGATGAAAGCGTTATAATCAGAAATGCATAGAAACCTAACCTTGTATTTCTTTTAGGAGCAGTGGTTCAGTATTTGCTAATTCAGTGTTCTTGGTGATTTTATAGAACATAACTACTGTGAGTAATAAGAATCTATTGTATTTATTAGTGCTGATTCTTAGCCCTAGCCTTAGACATCAGTCTGATTGTTCCCTGAAAACCTAATGGAGAATTTGAGTTTGTATCACATTTGACCTTTTTTCCCTGTGAGTTAAATGTGAGCATTAGAGAAATTCATTTGAGAGTAGAGCACAAATGTTCCTATTCCTCAAGTTCAAGCATAATGTGAACATCATAGTTGGTTTAAGAGTCTGTAAGAAATGATTCCTCTTCTATGTGTTTATCGTGTATATATTAGACTGACAGTGTACCATTTTAATGTAATGTTTCCCTCCAATCAATTATTGCTCCACTTTCACCCCATATCAGTACTTAACTTCATTATCCATTCAGTTCCTCAAGCCAAAAAACCTGTAAGTAATCCTTGATTTTTTTCTTTCCATCCCCAACATCTAATCTCTCATCAAGATTTATTCGTTCTACATGTACTGGTTAGTAATCTGTGGTCTCTCTCTCAGCCCCATACCCTCCCTTCTATACTCTGATTTATCCTGCTGGATTTTCCAGATTCCCTTGCTAGCTGTTAATTTCTGCTAATGGGAGGCACCAGCAAGATATGAGGTGGGTGAAAGGAAGCAGCGGCCATGGCTCTCAGTGCTGTATTAGTGGGGGTGAGGGTCTGCATAGAGCCTGTGTGGCACCTCCTCAGCCATGCAAGACCACCATAGGACCTCTTCTACTTCCCGCACCCTCAGTGGATACCACGCCTTTAACACTTCATTCCTTCATCACCCTCCATTTTCCCTTTTGTTTCTTCAGCCCTTCCAACTCTTTTGTAACCAATTTACCATTATTAACACCCTTTGTTTGAAGTAACTAGCATGGTTTCTTACTTCCTGACTGAAGCTAGGCTGCTATTATCTTAAAACGTTACCCGAATCTGTCCATGATTACTACTACCACCACTCCCACCCTAATCAAAGGCACAATTATCTCTTGTTTGGATTACTGCAACAGCTAAATTCCCTGGCCAGAAACAGGTAGGTCTGGAGCTAGACAGGCAAGTAGCCTGTATCACAGGCAGCATTAGCTGGTGAGAGACCCCCAGAAAAAAATAAGTTCAATGATCTCCTCTACTGCCAGCCTTGGAGGACTGGTATTTGATTGTATTTTACAAAGTTGATTTGCTTAAATTGCTAATCACTTAATGTCTATTACGAGGCCAAGACCTTCTCTTTGCCTTATGCTCAGTCTGCCTCTTTCATATTATAGAGCAGCAGGATAACTTGAAAGATAAGAGTATTTTATTTGTAAAATCTTTCCCAACTAACTTTAAGAATGAAAGAAAAAGAATTTCATGGCTATCTCAAAAATTGCTATTTCATTGCTATCTCTTTTAAGCTTTCCTCCTAATACTGAGTATCCTGGGATCCCAGAAATTCCAATTCTTCTACTTCAAATCCCCACAGTAGGTAGAATACATAATTTCCATGGGAGGAAAATCTGAGACAAGCAGAAAGCATTTAATGAACATGTGCAGTATTTTCTGGCAGAGAAGATAGTAGGACATGCACTGTCCCTGAGTCAAGGAAAGGATTCCAGGTGGCTGATAACTATCTCTTCCTCTAAGCTGGAGTAAAAGAGTCAATTGAGCCTTGAAACAGAGTGACCTGGGAGGTGTCTCAGCTGAAGGTTAATGTCTCTGCATCTCCAGCTTGGGAGGTGGTGTTGGATGGAGGGGTGAATGCTTTCTGGCCTTCAGCTAGAGCTTTAAAATGCTGTGACAAAAGAGGAGAGGGAACATGGAGTATTTGGGATATGCTTGTGTTACATTTCACCAAGAACTAACGTCTTTACAACCATTAAGTTTCAATTTTCTCCCAATCCTACTTCCAAAACAATTTCTTGGTGTTGTCTTAGTGAAACAGCTAGAAATTTACTCTACTTCCTTTAGAAATTAACCCTTTTTTTTTCCCTTTCGGCCTCCATTCCTTATGCCACTTGGTTCTCCTATAAGAATGAGTGTCCTCTGTAGATCCTTACCTAACCTTGTCTAACACTCACATCTCCTCTACTTTTTCTTCTTTTAAAAGCAGTTCCACCCCTCTGCCTGTTTTGCAGCTCTCTTATTATGGAGAAGGGTAATGGTACCTCCTAGCAGAGACATCTCCATTGTCATGGGACACAATCACAGCCAACTCAAAATAGTGGAGACTGCAGCAATCTTCAATACAAGTTAAGTCAGTCTCTAGTGCTAGCCTTAGTGGTAAGTTATTGAATTCCTAGTAGAGGGAAAAGAGCAGGTGGAGGGACTGAATCTGACTCTTGTAGATAGCGGTGTCTAGGCTGGCCGAAAATCAAGAACCTCTATGAACAGAACCAAACAAAAATCCAGGACTTATTAGACATTTATGCTAAGAGAGCCAATCTCCTCCCAGGTGGGATGTGCTACTATGAATTTGAGGGTTAAATACTCAGCAAGTAGTCAAATAAGCCCAAACACAACACTTGACTCTTGCCAACAGTACAGCTGGCTTAAAGGGTATAACTTTAACTCAAGATACTACCCAGGGTAAACAAGTCTTTTCAAAAGCCCTCAGTGTGTTTATTCAGAGACAGGGAGATCATGTCAATATACTCTGTTAGGCTGCAATCAGTCTCTGCTGTGGGCAGGCTCACCTAAGAGGACCATGAGATGAACCAAGGTCAAAAGGCTGAACTCTCTCTCAAGAAAGAGAGCTCCTAGTATAATGCATATGTATTACGGGCTAAATGGTGTTCCTCCCAAATCTGTATGTTGACGTCATAACCTCTAGTACCTCAGAATGTGACTGTGTCTCGAGATATGGTATTAAAGGAGATAATTAAGTTAAAATGAAGTCATTAGGGTATACCCTAATCTCATATGACTGGCATCCTTATAAAAGAAAATTAAAAGGAAGACACATACAGAGGGAAAACTACATAAAGACAGAGGGAGAAGACAGCCAAGAAGAAAGTTTTTAGAAAAAATTAACTCTGAAAACAACTTGATCTCAGACTTTTAGCTTCCAGAAGTGTGAGAAAATAAAGTACATGTATGTTGTTTAAGCCACTTTGCTATGGCAGCCCTAACAAATAATATAACATTATAGTACCTGTATAGCTTTATTATATTTTTATGTCTTAAAAGTTATTTCTTGCCTACTGAAAAAAGGAACACACAGACACAATTTTATGAAAGGAAAACCACTTCAGAATATACAAAAATATCAAGTTAGTGTTTCCTTAGACTGCTTTCTTTTTTTTTCTTTTTCTTTTATTTATAAATTTTTAATTTTATTCTTTTAATACTATTTTTATTTTTCAGTTTCAGTTGGCATACAATATTATATTAGTTTTGAATATACAACATAGTAATCAGACATTTAGATAACTTACAAAATGATCACCCTGATTTTAGAGTACCCATCTGACTCCATAGTTATTAGAATATTATTGACTATATTCTTTATACTGTACTTTACATCCCCATGAGTATTTTATAACTATCAGTTTGTAGTTCTTAACCCCTTCCCATTTTCATCCATCCCACCCAACCCCTCTTCATCTGGCAACCATCACAATGCTTTTGGTGTCTGAGTTTGTTTTTGTTTTGTTTATTTTGTTCTTTAGATTCCACATGTAAGTGAAATCACATGGCATTTGTCTTACTCTGTCTGACTTACCCCACTCAGCACAATATCCTCTAGGTCCATCCATGTTGTTGCAGATGACAAGATGTCATTCTTTGTTTATGGCTGAGTACTATTCCATTGCATATATGTACCACTTCTTCTTTATTCATGCATTCATTGATAGATATCCAGGCTGCCTCCCTACCTTGGCTATTGTAAATAATGCTCAATGACCATATGCATGCACATGTTCCTTCAAACTAGTGTTTTAGGTTTCTTTACTCAGAATACTCAGAAGAGGAATTATTGGGTTCTTCTTTGTCTCTTCTTATAGCCTTGGTTTGAAAATCTATTTTGTCTAAGTATTGCTACCTCAGATATTTTTTTACCATTTCCATTTTCATGAAATATCTTTTTTTGTGCCTTTATTGTCAACCTGTGTGTGTCTTTTAATTTGAAGTGAGTCTCTTGTAAGCAGCATATGTAAGGGTCTTGTTTTCTTATCCATTCAGCCATCCTATGTCTTTTGACGGGAGTATTTAATCTTGAATTTAATTTGAAGTAATTGCTGATAAATATGTAGTTATTGTCACTTTATTATTTATATTTTTTATTTTTTTTATTTTTCATCTTAAAAATGCCATTTTAGCATTTCCTATAATACTGGTTTGATGACGATGAATTCCTTTAGCTTTTCTTCTCTGGAAAGCTCTTCATCTGTCCTTCAATTCTAAATTGTACCTTTGACAAGTAGAGTAATCATGGTTGTAGGTCCTTGCTTTTCATCACTTTGAATATTTTGTGCCAATCAGTCTGGCCTACAGTTTCTCATGAGAAATCAGCCTTGTGGGTAACTAACTGCTTTGCTGCTTTTAAGATTGTCTTATTGTCTTTGGCATTTTTAATTAGTATGTGTCTTAGTGTGGTCCTCTTTGAGTGAATCTTGTTTGAGACTCTGCACTTCTTGGGCTTGTATGTCTATTTCTTCACCAGGTTAGAGAAGTTTTCTGTCATTACTTTGTCAGCTTTTCAACTAATCTCTCTCTCTCTTCTCCATCTGGTGCCTCTATGATGTGAAAGTTGGTACGCTTGATGTTGTCCCAGAGGTCCCTTCAACTATCTTCATTTAAAAATATTCTTTCTTTTTGCTGTTCTAATTAGGTGTTTGCCACTACCTTGTCTTCCAAATTGCTGATTCGATCCTCTGCTTCATCCAATCTACTGTTGCTTCCCTCTAATACATTCTTTATTTCAGTTAATGTTTTCTTCATTTATGACTGGTTCTTTATTATATTTTCTATCTCCATTTTTATGTTTTCTATATCTCTGTTGTTCTCACCAAGATCATGGAGCATCCTTATAACCAGTGTTTTAAACTGCATCTGGTAGATTGTTTGTCTCCATTGTGTTTAGTTCTTTTTTGAAGCTTTGTTCTTTTCTTTAGTTTAGGACATGTTCCTTTGTCTCCCCATTTTGGCTGCCTTTCTGTGTTCATTTTTATGTATTATGAAGAGTTGCTATGCCTTCAAGTCTTAGTAGAGTGGCCTTATGTAGTAGGTGTCCTGTGGGGCCCAGTGGCGCAGTTTCTCTGGTCATTTGAGTCAGGGGGTTGCCCAGATGTGTCCCCTATGTGGGTTGTGTGTGCCTTCTGGAGGTTATTGTTGTTTGAACGTCAGTAAGAGGCATTGACCATCAGATTGATTGGTTGTAAGGATTGGATGTGACAACAATAGAGGAACTATTGTGTGGGGCTCACCCTACAAAGCAGGACTTGTTTTAGCAAGACTCTGGTGCATAATTTTGCCACATAATCCATTGATGGTATTAGGGGAGCTTACAGGTTACCCTGGAAGCTAGTTTGATTAACTTTACAAGAAAACGTCATTTCAAAGTCTACAAGGGCATGACTATTGGGTGGGGTTCTGGGAGTAGTTAAGTAAATTTGTATATACAAGATCTATGCTCTTTGTACACATTTTGAAAAATTATCTTAACTGTTTTATTATTGATCACCACCCATACATGACTACACATGCTAAATGGGAGATGTAAATATGGGTTGAGGGTCTGAAAATGATGTAGACTTACCATCCACCCCAGCAATCATACTCTTAAATAGCTACCCATGAGAAATGAAATTTGGAATTTATGCATAATTGCACATGTGTACATTACCTTTTTTCATAAATATTCCATTCTGGAAACAACCCAAATGCAAAGAAAACTACCTTAAACATGCCTCAAAAACCAAAGGTAGACTTGAACAAAAAGAAAGACATATTAGGTTCTTGAATAAGAACTCAATATTATAAATATGTCAGTTATCCCTACATTAACTTATAAACTTAGAATGATCCTAATAAAAAATGACATTTTTGTTCAGTCTGGAGTAAAACAAGTTGATTATAAAATTCATAAGGAAAAATAAACAGAAACAACAAAGAAAGTCCTCAAGGTGGGGAGAAAATAAGCATATCACATAACATAAAATTCTAAAATAAGACTCTAAAATTTAAAGTAGCATAGTATTGGCACATTAATACACAAATACACTAAAGGAGTCAAATGGAATGTCCAGAAATGAACTCAAAATAAATGAAAATTCAGCATATGGAAAAAAAAAGAGCACTGAAATCAGGGGAGAAAAGATTATTTTGCCGTTTGTTTGTTTGTTTTCATTAAGTGATATTGATACAAAAGAAGAATCCTCAGAAAAGATAAATTATACCCAATATATTACACCATATATCAAGATAAATTTTAAAAGAATTGCACATAAAATGAAACTATTCAAGTATTAGGGAAAAAAACGGATAAATGCTTTTATAATGTGGGATTAGAGAAAATATACATAAATTATGACTCAAATACCAGAAGCAGTAAGAGACTGATAAATCTGACAAGATGTAAACTTTGCAAAACATTTGCATAACAAAAATATTAGCAAAATTTAATAATAAAGGACATAATAAAGAAGATGTTTATAAGTAAAAGATGCAGGGCAATGGTCAACTATTCATGCTCTAGTAAGATGTAAAAATAAAGAATACAAGCAAATCAATGAAAGAATGGGCTAGAAATGGAAAATTGAGGTAGGCAGCGTATGACATGGCCCCTGATGAGTCCCACCTTTCTCATATTTATGTACTTGGTCTCCTTCCCTTGAGTATAGGCTGGACCTAATGACTTGTTCCCAATTAATAGAAAATGACTAAAATGATGGAATGTGACTTCTGTGATTAGGTTATAAAAACCTATGACTGCCATCTTGCTGCACTCTCTTGCTCTCTCACTTACTTGCTTTAATGAAGCCAGTTGCCACATTGTAAGAAGCTCTATGGAGTGGTCCATTTGGCAAGGAACTGAAGACTCTGTCCAGCAGCTTGTGAGGAACTCAAGAAATGAATCCTGCCAACAACAATGTAACTGCGCTACTAAGTGGATATTTACCACTGAGATTTCAGATGAGACCACAGGTCTAGTTGGCATTTTGATTGAGGCTTGGTGAGAGACTGTGCAGTAGAGGATCCAGCTAAGCTGTGTCCAAAATGCTGATCCACAGAAGCCGTGAGATAATAAATGTGTTGCTTGAACCTGCTAAGTTTTGGGGCAATTGATTACATGGCATGAGATAACTAACATGTCACTGAAAAGGTGAAAAATAGCTTTAAAACATTTTTAAAGTGCTCAACGTCACTAAGAAGGGAAATTTACATTAAAATGACACTAAGACACCGTTTCTCACTTATCACACTGAAAAAAAAACTCAAAAGTTTCATAGTGTATTTTTTTTTTTGACAAGGTAATGAAGAAGCAGACATTCTCATAGGTTACTCATGGAAGTGTAAAATGATCACCCTATAGTACAAGAAGTAGCAATATATATTTATAAATGACAGAATCTTAGGAGTCTATTCTAAAGATACTGGCTAAACACACAAAATGTAGCTCAAAGTTACAATATGTATGTACATGCATACACACCTAGCTGGTTGAATAAACTAGGGTACATCCACAATGGAATACTGCACAGCCAAAAAATAAGAATAATCTCTATGCTCTGATGATATAGAGTGATCTGCAGGAATTTATTTGTCAAGTGAAAGAAGCAAGATGCCATTATATATATATATAATATATATATAATGGCATCTTGCTTCTTTATATATATAATCATTATATATATATATATAATCATTATATATATAATGATTGCATTTTGTAAGAAATGGAATAAATATGAACATACAACCTTTATATTCTACAAAAGAAAACATTGGAAAACAAACCCAAAATAAAAAATTATCTAAGATGAAAGAGACTAGAAAGGGGATTGGAACAGAAATTTATTCAGATGTTTTCTGAATAAACCTAGTTGAATAACTTTGACTTTGAAATTATGTAGTAGTTCACATATTCAAAAATAAAACTATGTGAAAAACACAAAAATAATTCCTTAAAAGAGAAAGCAAGGCAAAATAATAAGCTTTCCAAGTCAGTGATATAATCTTATAACCATAATGACTGGTTGATGGTCTAACCATCATTATATCAAAAACTTTGGCATGCAGTTTTTTAACTACATATACTCAGTACAATAAGTTATAGAGACAAACAGGGTTTATAAGAAATCTTAAACTTTCTTTCAGTAGTCTTATAACTAATAATGATACTAGTAATGTTATTTCAAAAATTGTATATATCATAGAATAAGCAAATAAGTATGTTAATGTTGAGTTTTCAATCTGAGAGAAACTGTTAAAATTGGAGCTAGATTTAAAAAAAAAACTGTCAGTTCAAATTGAACATAATCTTACAATAGATTTTTTTTTAAATTTATATATTCTAGTTCTGTCCACTAAAGACTCAGATGTAGTGGTAACCAAGTAGAATTAGCCTTAAATGTGGTTTCTAAATACCATCTCTGGCCAAAACAATTTTTTAAAATTTGTTTTATAATATATTTACTTGTTTCCAAAGTCAACAAACAAACAAATGTCATCTCTCTGTCTAGGGCTCATGAAAAAAAATGATACAGTGGATTGAAGGTCTTGGGACTGGATCATCTTGTTGAGAGACAAAAAAGAAAGCCTCAAAAACTAATAGTGTACCTTTTAGGGGTGTTGAAAGACTAATAGAAGCCACCAGTACTACCACCATGCAGGCCGTGGGAATCATGACTGACTTGGAGCCTTAGGAAGCATTATTTGATTCATATGGATGGCCTGAGAACTAATCAGCTAGTGAAGAGTTTCACTGAATAGTGAAACTCTGGATTCCAGGAGGAGGAATATGGCCAATACCAAAGTATGCTAAGCACACAGTCATGATGAGGATTTTCAATGGGTAAAACCTTGCTGATATAGGATATAAATTTCAGAGAAATGGAAAATTATGAAAAAAAAAATTGCTGAGATACAGAATGTAGCAAAGCATAGCTCTAAACATGAGAAACATGAGAATACCCAGCAAATATAAGAGGAATAAGGGGTCATATTTCAATTAAGAGGATAAAATAAAGAAATGAGCAGTGAGACCCTCAGCCCTCTTCCAGGCTTATACCTCCAAATCAGAATAGTGGAAGAGCCTTCTCTTGGGGGAACTAATCCATCAAAGAGAAAAGATTTAAAGATACTGACAGTCTTTAAGCAGTTTCCTATCTATCTATCAATTTCCAATCAGATTTCTGGTATCTTATTCGTGTGTATGTATATGCAGCGTGTGCACATGTGTGTGCATGCATGCTTGCAACTCTTGTTCGTAAATATGAATGTAGAGATCAGCAGACATTGTAGCCAAAAAACAGAGACTAAAAGCAATAGAACAAATCAGAGAAACAAAACAGGTGAGATTTTTGAAAATTTAAATGATAATATCTATAGAGCAGTAGTGATCACACTTGTTTGCACGTTAGAATCAACTGAAGATTTTTATACTCCCATCACCACCACTTTTTCCACTTTGGCAACTATCACCTTCTTCTCTATGTCTTGGTTCTTTTTCTGTTTTTTTCTTTGTTTGCTTGTTTATGTATTCCACATATAAATGAAATCATACAGTATTTGTCTTTCTCTGTCTGACTTATTTCAATTATAATACTTCCTAGGTACATCCATGTTGTCACATATGGTAAGATTTTATTTTTTTCTTTTTTACGGACAAGAAATATTCCATTGTATGGATTTACCACTAATTCTTTAACATTTTTATGGGCATATAGGTTGCTTCTATAGCTTGGGTGTTACTAGTAATGCCACAGTGAACACAAGAGTACAGATATTGTTTTTGAATTAATGTTTTTGTTTTCTTTGGATAAATATCCAGAAGTGGAATTGTGGTATCATATGATAGCTCTATTTTTAATTTTGAGGGGGAATCTCCATACTATTTTCCATAGTGGCTACACTAATTTATAATCCCACTAACACTGTATAAGTGTTCCCTTTTCTTCACATCCTCATCAGCATTTGTTTGTTGACTTTTGATGATAGCCATTCTGACAGCTGTGAGGTAACATCTCATTGTAGTTTTAATTTACATTTTTCTGATTAGTGGTATTGAGTATCTTTTTACATGTTAGTTGGCCATCTATATGTCTTCTTTAGAGAAATGTATATTCAGGTTCTCTACGCATTTTTTAATTGAATTGTTTGCTTGTTTGGGTGTTATGTTGCATGGGTTCTTTATATATTTTGGATAGTAACCTTTTTTCAGATGTATCATTTGCAAATATCTTCTCTCATTCAGTAGGTTGTCTTTTGTTTTGTTTATGATTCAACTGACTAATTAATTAAATCATAATCTCTGAAGGTAGGATACAACAATTTGTATTTTTTTAAACTCAGATTATTTCAATATGCAGACAAATTTGTTACAGAGAAAGGAGAAGATTCACATCCATGAAATAAGACTAGAAAACTTATAAAAGGAACAAGCAATATAGCAAGAAGATTAAACAATTATAAACATTTACACACCTAATAACAGACCCTCACAAAATATGAAGTAAAAGTTGACAGAATTGAAGGGAGAAATAGACACCATTCTACAATAATACCTGGACACTTCAGTATCCTACTCTCAATAATGGTTAGAACAACCAGACACATGTAAGGAAATAGAAGACCTGAACAACACACACACACACACACACACACACACACACACACACACACACCACTAAATCTAACGGACATATACAAAACATTCCACCCAACAACAACAGGATACACATTGTTTTTCTCAAGTGTACATTGGACATTTCCCAGGATAGAAGAACATATGTTAGGTCACAAATTAAGTCTCTATAGATTTAAAAAGATAGATGTCATACAAAGTATCTTCTCAGACCACAATGAATGAAATTAGAAATCAATGGAAGGAAAACTTAAAAGCCACAAATTTGTGGAAATTAAACAATATACTCTTGATGGGTAAAAGAAGAAATCACAAAGGAAATTGGAAAATACTCAGAGATAAATAAAAACAAAAACATAACATGCCAAAACTTATGGGATGCAGCAAAGCAGTGCTCAGAGAGAAATTTATAGCCATAAATGGTTACATTAAGAAAAAAAGAGAAAGATCTCAAACAATCTAGCTTTACAACCCTAAGACCTGGAAAAAGAAGAACAAACTAAACCCACAGCTAGTAGAAAGAATGAAATAATAAAGCTTACAGCAGATGTAAATAAAATAGATGACAAAAAAAATAGAGATAATTGACAAAACCAAAAGTTGGTTCTTCAAAAAGAGTAACAAAATAGAAAAGCCTTTAGCCAAAATATCTAAGATAAAAAGAAAAAGCTCAAATAACTAAAATCAGAAATAAAAATGGGGATGTTACTATCAAGTCTACAGAAACAAAAAGAATTAGAGAATCTATGGCCATGCTACCCTGAACGTGTCCCATCTCGTCTGACCTCAGAAGCTAAACACAGTTAGGCCTGGTTAGTACTTGAATGGGAGACCACTTAGGAATACCAGGTGCTGTAGGCATTAAAAAAAAAAAAAAAGAATCAGAGAGTAGTCTACAATTGTAGACAACAACTTGGATAATCTAGATGAAACAGAAATTCCTAGAAACACAACACTTACCATGACTGATGAAGTAGAACATTTGAAAGGAAATGAAATCAGTAATCAAAATTTAAAAATCCAAGTAAAATAAACACAAAATGATATTCTCCATTTAACCATTTTTAAATGTGCACTTCAATGGCATTAAGTCCATTCACATGGATGTGTAAGCATCACCACCATCACCACTATCCAGCTTCAGTGCTGTGTCCAATACAGCTCGGGAGAAATACCTGAGTGGGAAGTGTGGGAGATTAAAAACGGACAAGAGACAGAAAGTTGAGATCAGGAGGTCCACTGTCCATGGTTGGTGGAGTAGTGGCGCAGTTTTATTTTTGCAAGCTGCTTTTATACAAGAACATAAAATCCCCTGCATAAGCAGTTTCCCTTAGGCATAGTAACACTGTTTCTTCTACTTCCCTGAAGCCACATCTTATCATGACCTTCAGCTTATTTGTCCCCTTTTAGCTACATTTGTACTTCCTTGTTCTCAGAAGGAATTTGCTGAAGAGAGGCAACCCTTGGTTGCTCTTGCAGACTGCAAGGACCTTTTCAGCTTACAGTTCACCCTCCATATTTCAGAACCTTTTTGTCATCCTAGTCTGAAACTGTACCCATTAAACAATAACTCCAGCCTCTTCCTCCCCTTCCTCCCAGCTCCTGGTGACTTCTGTCTCTCATTTCTATGAATTTGCCCATTCTAGGTACCATGAAAATGAAATCAATAAAATTTATTGTCATTTTTTTATCTGGCTTATTTCACATGGAATCTTTTCAAGGGTCATCCATGTTGTGCGTGTCAGAACTCTCTTCCTTTTTAAAAACTGAATAATATTCCAACATGTATGTGTACTATATTTTCTTTATCCATTCATCTGTTAATGGACATTTGGATTATTTCCACCTTTTGGCTATTGCAAATAATGCTGCTATTATTATTGGTGTACAAATAACTGTTTGAGTCCCTGTTCTCAATTCTTTTGGAATTAGACCTAGAAGTAAAATTGGTGGTGCGTTAGCTTTAACTTTTGAGAAACTGCAATACAGTGGCTGCATCATTTTACATAGCCACCAGCAATGTGCAAAGCTGAACATTAATTTTTACAAGTTTTTAAAGTCTGTTGTGTTTGGAGGAATTCAGTGAAACACAGTCCAGGAAGGAAAAATGCAACCAGATCTGTCTACCCAAAAGTTGTTGAACAATAGTACATTCCAGCTGAAGGTTACAAGCAACCTGCCTATTATTGGAAGATAAAGATTAAAGATTTACTAGAATGAAGTATATTAAAAATTGGTATCCCTTCCCAGGAAAAAGAGAACTACTATGTCAGGGCATTAGTAATGCTGAAAATTCCACGATCTTCAGAAAGACCAAAAAGCTTGCAGAATATCAAAGGGACTTTACTATGAAAATTGTCAAATAAAAAAATTTTGAAAGAATTGTACAATGGACCTTTATATACCCACCACCAAACTTCTGTATTTAATGTTCTGCTACATTTGTTTTATCTCCTATTCACTCCTCTATCCATTCACCCCTAAACACTACATGAATATAATCAACTGGAATTCAATATTTATTTATGGTTCTTTTGTCAAGTGAAATATATACATAGTGAAATTTACAAATCAAATTACTATTTAATTTTTTAACTAGAACTTTGAGATATAACTCATGTCATAAAGTTCACCCTTGTAAAGTGTACAATTTGGTGGTTTGGGGTTTATTTTGCAAAGCTGAGCATTGATAACTATTAATTCCAAAATATTTTCATCACCTCCAATAGAAATCCCATCTTCATTAGAAGTCACTTTCTATTCTGCCTTCCCTCTATTCCCTGGAAACCACTAATCTACTCTCTCTATGGATGTGCTTGTTCTGGGTAGTTTGTATAAACAGAGTCCCAAAATATGCGGTCTTTAGGATTTGGCTTCGTAGTGTTTACAAAGTTCATCCATGTTGCAATTTGATGGGCTTTGACCTGCCTAATGAGCAGTGTTGTTTGTTTTTGTTGTTGTTGTTGTTTAATCTGCATTTTTCCGGGAAAAAAAAATGTTAATTTTTGTCAAATTCTCCAAGGAGTTTGTGACTCAACAAAGGTAAAAAGTATCTCTGATCTAAGAGACATATATGGAGAATTGGGACACTAATTTAAAAGTCTACTCCTTAACAAACACTAGCAAGGATGGGAGACTTGCCAGAAGAGCAAACCTTTCTCCCAAAGTAAGACCTTCAGTGTAACTAAGAGGAAAGCATGAAGGGCTTATAACCAAAGAATCATTAAGGAAGTGGCTCTCGGGTCTCCCAAAGGGAGCAGTAGATGAGAAGGTCAACAGAATTGACAGCAGGTACCCTGATTTCTAAGTTCTGGAGCCATGAAGGAGCTTACTAGCCACTCAGCGAATTTCAGGAAGGCCAGAATTGGGGAAGCCACAGAGATGGCCCTGGGGATGTACTCAAAGCATTAACAGTAAGAAAATGAAGCACAGCTACATGCACTCCTGGATACTACCAGACTTCTTACCTTCCTCTTTTCCTCCTGATTTATGTTAATACCAGATACTAGCACCACCAGAGGCCAGGCCAAAGGGGAAATCTGGTGCCCAGTGAAGAAGTGGAGAAGGTCCAACATATAACCCTTGATGCTCAAGAGAAGGCAGAGACAGAGGCAGCAGAGAAAGGGCAGGGGTATGCAGCAAAGGGACTACTTTGTGCTTGGCTAATGCCCCTTGCCAAGGGTTCATTTTTGTACAAAGGGCAGTTTGGTTCTATACTGCTAGTAGGGTCCTAAATTTTCCCTGAGGGAAGGAAGCTGCACAGCATGGGAAGGAAATTCAAGCCATGCAGGGAGTGCCTTGGCCCCACACCAGGCATGACCCCAGGCCTACTGTGCCACATGCTTTGGAGTACTGGCATGGGGCACAGAGCAGGCTCAAGCCAACAGGGCTGTGACACGCTTAGATGCCAGATGAACTGTGAACATACTGGGCAAAGAGCTCTCTCTGCCTGGACATGGAAATTACATACAGGCTCCCAACCTGAGTTAGAACAAGGGTTGAGATCCAGCTGGCAGCCTTGCCAAGGATATCTGTGCCCCTGAGGGTCAGAACCCAATGAAACCATCATGTGGATGACAGAAAGGGCACCCCAGCCAGGGGGCAAGCAAAAGTGGCAGTGCTATGGCCTCTTCTCACTGGCAACATGGCCAGGCAGAGGAAGTCTTAGAGGAGTGGGAGGGTGCCCAGGGGCCACGAAACCCTTCGTCTCACCTTAGCTCAGAACCAGGTCTCATCACTGTTCACACTGGACACCCGATAGCTATAGTCCAGCCCTAGGACGCAGATGAAACCTGCAAGGTCAGAGATGTCCAGGAGTCTTGGTAATCCTCATCCTTGGAAATTGGAAGACTCCTCTACCCCTGAGGACTCAGTGGCACAAGCACCAGGACTGGGGAGCAGACAAGGGAACCTCTACTGGTGAGGATGCTGCCAGGCTCTGAGTCCAGAAGTTCTGGCTGGTTGTTTTTTCAAGCTACCTGCTGGTGTGCTGGTTTCCTTGTTGGGTGACAAAGGGGATGGTGCCCAGGACAAGGAGTGTGCCTGATGAGGTTATGTATATCTTTTTATCGAAGGAACCTTTGAAAACAATGCAGGGGCAAACAGAGGGTCCTGGATGTACCACAGGAATATGGAGTGAAGTCGTTGAGCTGAAGTTTGGACTGGAGGGACATGTTCTCTCGTGGCAGTTGCACACTACTGAGTTTCAGGTTGTTGGAGTCACTACGGGGTGGAGAAAGCCTGGGATACGCCCTGGCTCCAGCAGGCAGGTTCCTGCTTTCAGGCTTGTTCCAGAACTACCTGAAACTGCAGATTCCCACCTGTTCCTATACTGCATCTCCATTCAGCCCATCTACCCAAACCAGGAAAGAGTACCCAGAGATTAGAGATGGGCACCGGAAGAGGCCTGAGGAGAAAGAAACCATGCCACTGTTCTCAGTGTGCCCACTCACTCTGACTCTGCCCTACCTGACTTTTCAGACCAGGATCCTCAGGCAAGCAGTCTTGCAAATGCCTAGCACTGGCTCTGGTGCCAGGGTGCTATTCCCAATGCCTAGTCCTGCCACCTAGGATACATGTGATTACCCATGACCACAACTGGGAGAACTTGCTCTGCCCAGCCCTCCTTATCGTCCTGATGTTCACCCATGACCTAATCTTTACTCCCCCTGCCACCCTCTGCCTCCACTGCTTTGGCCCTATTTTTGGTCTTCTCATTCCTGCAGACCAGTAGGCCACCAAGGATGCCCAAGGCAAGCCACAATGATGCCGAGTAGTGGCACTTCCACCCAGGTGGCCAGGAGTCCTGCAGGTCATCCTTTGGTTAGGTTCCAAGTGGGCAAGGCCCCAACTCTGAGATGACACAGATACTACTCTGTCCTCTCTGCCTAAGGTGGTAGGGACAGTTCATTCATAAGCCTCACCCAAAAGGCAACAAATCTTCCATTTCTGTACTGTGATTCCACATCCACCAGAGGCTTTGCTCAGCCAGTTGCTGGCTGTGCTTTCCTGGGGTAGAAAGCAAGGCACTGGTGACACCCATGCCATTGGTAACTACCACGGATAGGTTGTGTGTCAGGCTGTGGAGCTGCAGCTTTATGGTGTGGTTGGTGAGCCAGGGTAGCTCTGGGCATTCGGCACCAGAAATTCAGAGGTGTTGACAGTCACTGGCCCATCCTGGTTGATCTAGATCACATTGGCAGGTGGGATGGCACACACCAGGACAAAAAGGACAGCCAGGAGGTCCCGGCCCTGAGCTTCCTGGCTCTTGGTCCCAATCTGGGCAATCTCTGGCTTAACTGGTACAAAGCAGAAACCAATATCCTCTCACCGCAGCCCCTCATACTCCTTGCCTTTTCTTCCCAAATCCAGAAGGGACCCATTTGAATGGCTGGGTCCACATTATACACAGCATTTTGTAGTGATCAAGAGTATAAACACTAGGGCCAAAATTTCCAGATATGAATCCTGGCTCTGCTACCTATCAGATGTATAACCTTTGCCAGATTGCTTAACTTCTCTGTGCCTGTTTTCTCACTTGTAATATGGGGATAACACTAGTAATTGCCTCATAGGATTATTGTGAGGATTAAAGTGAGTTAATTTTGCAAAATGTTTAAGTATTTGTGAAATATCCTATCAGACCACCTGCCAGGTGGCTGCTGGGGGTCCCTGGAAAGAAACCCTCTCTCCCTGTTCACTTCAGGGATACTCATAATGCACACTGAGAATGGTGGAGACATTAGATGACCTGCCACTTGTGCTCATGCTCGGCCCACTGTCACTGCAGTGAAGGTGCTGGAGCCTCCAGAGAAGACCACTCCACCCATAATCAGCAGTCCTGAGGTAATGGTCTCCTGCAGTTATCTATATAGGTACCAAGCCAAATGGGGGTGGTAGGCCCCCCCTGCCACTTGGCAGGGGAAGGCCTGGTGTTCATTCTTCTGGTTTGTGGCACCAACACCCCACAACCTGGAACACAGTAGGGGATTGTAGGGTAGGGTTGGTAGTGTCCTGTGAGGAAGATGAGGTCCATTTACAGAGAGGCTGTAGGCAGAGAGACTGGAGTACCTGGGTTCTCTCACCAAGGACTGGCTGGATCTTGAGTAGGTAGGTGAGGAGAACCCAGCTCTGATGACTGTGGACTGAAGTGGGTGTCCAAGCCAAAAGTACAGACAAGTAAGGGAGAGAAGATGGTTTGACCCCAAAAGTGCTTGGCCAAGAGATGAAGAAGGGTATACCTAAGGTCAGAAAAGTTGGCAGGAGCAACAGTATTGCGTGCAGGAGGGTAGCTTCACGTGGAAGTAGTGCCATGGTGGCCGCGGCCTGGGTTCCACCTTGCCAAAAGAAGGGGTGGGCCTCGATGTTAGTTAGGGGAGATCAGGCAAGTTTAGCAATTCCTCCAGGAATTAACTCTCCAGAAACAATAAATGCAGGCTGCCCCCACAAGGGTGAAGACAAGGACGCGGACATCCAAGCCCCAAACCCCAAAGCCAGCCAGCACATATCTGTACCCGAGGGCGCAGAACTGAGTTCTGACTCTAGTGGATAAACAGGCATACCCCCACAGACACACAGAAACAAGGAGCACCCACACCAAGCTCAGACACACACGCAGATACTGGGCTACACGTGCCCCTCCCCCAAAGAGACCGTCCTTCTCCAGACCCCATGTCTCTCTTGCCTCCTTTCCCATCCTCCGGTTCCTCAGGCGAATGCAGGCAGAGGAGGAGGTAATCTGGACAAGCATTCCTGTCCTGCCATCAGGGCGGCTCGCCTGTGTAAGGTAAATGCGTGACACACCAAGAGGTTTTAAAAGCAAGCATTTATTGGAAGAGGGCTCCTGCGTGAGGTTCTCTGGTCCAGAGAGGAGAGGGGCCAGAGAAGTCGCGCCCTGGGGTTGGAGTGGGCGCTATCAGAAAATCTAGATTCCGGGTATCAAGCTGGGGAGTCTCCTGGAAGGCATCTGGCTGCCCCCCGCCCACTCCGACCTAACAACCTGGTCCCATCCGGAGCTCAGCCAGAGCAACTGCTTGGATCTGAGAAGCACTGCAGCGTGCTGCAGGGGCAGAGCTGCTCGGGGCTGGGCTAATTGATGCCCCCCCAGGCCTGCTGGACCCCACAGCCCGGACCCGGACCCGCATTCGCCTTCTTACCCTGGCGGAAGCCCAGGCGAACCTGCAGCTTCTTTGGTGGACGGGTTGAGCATCACCAGCTGTCGCCGCGCAAAGGCCTTCCCAGCTGCCCTGCCTACTCCAAGTCCCCGCGGGCGTCGTTGTCCCGGCCCTGCAGCTGCACCATAAGCGAGACCCAGGCCTTCCAGGACAAACATAGAATCCGGGATCAAATTGGGGACCTGGGGCTGGGCCATTTACTATCCGCTCTCACTTTTGTCCTATAGGTAGGTGTTATTATTCCCATTACTCAGATGAAGACTGGAAGAGTGAGTAAGACATGCCCTGGCTGCACAGCCCATTAGTGGCAGAGCTGGGACTGAAGTCCAGGCCTCCCCTGATCCACACCAAAATGTGAAGGTTGCTGGGATTTTGAATGGTCACCATGTTTATTAATCTGGCAGATTGCTGGCATGTAGCAGGCAATTTATTACACACGTACCGTATTAATCATCTACCATATACCAGGTGACTAACTCCAAATCCCAGAGTGCAAGACAATTATTAACTGACGACCTTTTCTTACAAATAAAGTCCATTTCTCTTTCTTTTTCTTTTGAAGGCTTTTCTTTATATTGTGATTTAAAACAGCTTCTCTCACCTGTTTTCTCCACTGACTACCTTTCCTCAATCCTTATTTCCATAATGTTCATAATTTTGTATCAAATTTTCTTTGAAGGAGGTCTTGGAGCCAGAGCTGGCCTTCCCTACATTTAAATTTTTATTGTTCTTGTAAAATACTGGGATTAGACATCTGAACTCAACCTTAGGCCAGCGGCTGGTATATACTATCAGATCCACTGAGCTACATTTCTTCTGGGCTCTGTTTCATTTCACTCATGTTTGTTAGGATCCCCAAAGGAAGAACACATAGGCCAAAAAGGTTAAGCAAGGTTTATTGTAAAAGCATAACAGCTGGGCTGAGCCAAGGATGGCATCGGCCCCAAATGCAAGGGGACCTGAAACACATGGGGCTTGTGGCCAGCTTTTTCAGCGGGAGCGTGTTGGACGAGTAAATTGGTGGGAAAGGGTGGAGAGTTACTAAATCCAGTGAAATGAGAGGTGAACATGTAGCCTTTGCCACCCACAACAAGGTATGGTTCCCACACAAGAGGTAAGGGAAGAGTCTGATTCCCACACTACAGGAGGGTAAGGGATAGGGCCCTCCTGGGCCTAACAAAGTTCTCTAAAGAACCTTTCAGGGTGTTTGTGGAGCTGTAAGGTCATTCTAGAGCAAGGCTTATCTTCCCTCTTCTATCTCTGTTAGTTTTGCTCCCCAGAGCTCAGTAGGGGGTATACTCCCTACAGCATCTGGACCTTCTGGACCTGGGCCTTTCAGAAGCTCTTTGATGACAGCAAGTCTCAGTTTCCCTCAAAGGCACTCTGGAGAAATTGAAAGCCCCTCCAGGTGAATTGCCTCTGATCCCCTCTGGAATTTTAGTCTGCAGGCTGTTCCCAGAGACCTTTATAACGCTGACCTGGCATTCATGGTTCCAGGAGCACCTCTACCACCATGAGTCTTAATAGTCTAGTAGTTCCTAGTAGGTTTCTTTGGTTTACATGGCTTATTGGTCTGCTCTCTGGTCCTTAGCATGGCCCCCTTTGTCCCATTGTCTCTACTCCAGCTAGAGTGGTGGGAATGCAGCAGGTTTGATCCACCCACTCACAGTTAAAACCCTTGAATGCTTTCTGTTTACCTCTAGGTTCCATTCCATCCTCCCACCACTTTCTGTTCCTGCCAACATGAAAATTTGGAAGTGTCCTATGCATGCCTTCTGAACCTCCACAAGCTGTGCCTTCTCCACTTCCTCCCCTCCATCCAGCTAACTCCTACTCATCCTTCAAAATTCACTCTTTAGTAGCGAATTCCTCTCAGCTTCTTATGGTAGTATAATTATGTGTCTGCCCTACCCCTAGACTGTGAGCTTGAGAAGCAGTATCACGTAGGGACCAAGAGCATACACTCTGGAGCCCTACCACCTGGTTCAAATCTCAGCTCTGCTGCTTTTTAGCTGTATGAGAGTAGCAGACTACTCAACCTCCACACTTCAGTTTTTTCATCTGTAAAATGTAGATAACAAAAATGCGTACCTTTCAGGGTACCTTTCAGGTTGTGAGGATTAAATGAATTACTACATTTTGCATTTAGTAAGTGCTTAGTGCCTGGTCCATAGTAGTTGCTATGAAGTAGTATATGTTTTATCTTTGTCCTCAAGCACCTGGCCCACTGCTACAATAGTGAGGACTCTCATTGAATGTTTGCTAGATAAATCAATAGAATGCATGTATTCTGACTTTCCCAACAGTCCCAAGATGTTAGCAGGGCCCATAATGTATCAAATACAGGTAAGAAGGCAGATTTCAGAGGGGTTTCTTGATTCCCCACCCCCCCCCATACCACTTCATCTCTGATCTGTGCACTTCAGGGCCCCTTCTGCAGAGACTCACCTGCCACCTATCCCCAGAGATGCCAAGGGCTCAATTATTGTAGGCTGAGGCCCTCTTAGGCAGCAGGCTGATGGCTTGGCCAAACCTCTCCAAGGCTTTGCTAAGGTCACCCCTGCAGCTCCACAGCTGCTCCACCTGTGCTCAAGGGAAAATTTCAACTGTGCTAGGGAGACCCTGAGAGGGGACAGGTATGTAGTTGGGAGCAAAAATCAAAGACCACCTCAGGCTTTGGAAACCTGGCACCTGAGCCAGAACTGACTAGGCTAGGATGTGGGTCACAGCAGTTGTCAGATGCAGTATTTGGGGCAGAGGGAGTTGATGTCACCAAGGCTGAGAGCTAGCAATGCTTGAGTCCCAAAGGGATCTTAGTTGGTTCCTCACTGTCAAGTGAATAAAGCACATACTTATTACCTTGTAGCTAAACTACTTGGTCAAGGTTACACAGCCCATGAGTTGTACAGCTTGGATTTAAACACAATTTTTTCTGGTTCCTTAGCCCATCCTCATTTTATTCTACTACACTGTCTCCAACACAAAGACTGCATGACATTCCCAAGTCATAAATATCACTTCTTATGTATTGCTCAGCTTTTCAGCCTGAAGTCTCAGTAAGGCTTAGGCTTTACTATTTTAGAAACAGAAGCCACAATGAACTTCTGATGGGGACATTAGTCTCCATCTCCCTTAGTGACCAATGGAAAAGCCAAGGAATACACTCACTGTAAAGGTATCAGGTCAGTGCTTGGCATGTATGGTATGTAACACTGAATTCTTGCTTAGATTGGAAACTTTCAGCTGAGCTGTGCCTTGCTCTTTTCCCGCTCTCCATTCTCTGTGGGGTGATAAACTCTGTTATGATAAAGACATGAGAGTTTAATATTGTCCTCCTCCTGCTGTAACAGTTAAGCATGGAGCATGGGGAGAATTAAGTAGTTAAGTTCAGAAGTGTGAGGGCTGAAAAACTGAGATAACTCTGGCTTTCTCCACTTGGTGTGACTTCACCAACCTCATGTCATTGCACTAAGAATCAGCTAACCTATCAGCTTCTAGTCTCAATCATCACCTAAAGGTCATAGAACAAACAAGTGACTTTCTAAGACCACCTGTCTCTATCATCCCAGGTAGGTCTGCAGACCAGCCAGTGTGGAGAAATGTACTCCAAGGTCAAATGCTTTTATCTTCTTGTTCCCTCTTAGCTTCCTTTCCCAGATCCAGCCAAACAACATCTCTAAATGAGGTGTCAGGGTTGAAGACAGCTTGTAACGCTGCCTGATCATTTAGAGTCCTCATGGTGGTCAACTCAGGATGAGAGGGGGAGAAAGAAGGGATGGAGGCTTAGCCTCACAGCCAGTTGATCTAAAGGGAGGTTCTGCTGGAGGACTGTCCCCCATGAGGAGTGTTCCATTCTTTTGGCTGTAGTATAAACTCAACCTCCCTTTGGCCTGGCTGGGGTTAGTGACCCTGGCTTGGTTTAGTGACCCTGCCTTCCCACCCCACTCCAGTCCTATGAGAAACAGTAAAATTCAATTTCAGCCTTAAGGTATAATGAACCTTGAAGAGAGGGTGCTGTTCAGGTTCTCCCCGAAATGCTTTTATTATATTCATAGATTGGAAGAAAATCACTAGAAGCCATTGCTTGAACACCCACAGATGAAGGAGAGAGAGATGTGAAGGCAACAAAGGAACTCTTCCTTTGCCTTCTTGACCCCATCCTCATATGCAGAATTAATTAGGTCCTGAACACACATCATTGATGAGTAAGGGAAGACAATATGGTTAAGACAGCCAGGAGTAGCCCCTGAAAGAAGGCAATGAGGAATGATTTAGTGATTCCACCTTAAAATAATCAAAATAATCTAATTTGATTATAGGCCATACTTCACTCTCATTTCTCACCCCAGCCAGTCAAAAGCTTCACCATGCGCAGCAATAAACTTGACATGCTTATTAATTAAACTATC
The DNA here is from genome assembly GCA_030015415.1 of Cynopterus sphinx. Classification (NCBI taxonomy): domain Eukaryota; kingdom Metazoa; phylum Chordata; class Mammalia; order Chiroptera; family Pteropodidae; genus Cynopterus; species Cynopterus sphinx. The sequence goes on from JAKZJJ010000152.1 coordinate 138,886, forward strand.
ACTTTAAAATGTATATAAAATAAACATTTAAAAATTCCATTTTTAATTTATTTTTTAATTTTAATTAGTTTCAATTATACAGTACATTAGTTAGACATCTATATGGTTGGTAAATGACCTCCCCAATTGCTCTCTCCCTCAACCCACTACCTAGCCAATGTATTAATGTTAATTGCATTCTCTATGTCATTTCTCCATCCCTGTGACCATCCATCAGCTACTAATTTGTACTTCTTTTAACCCTTCACCTCATTCTTTCTAGCCTCAAATCCCCTTTCCCTCTGACAACAAATTGTTCACTCTATTTGTGAGTCTGTTTTTGATTAGTTTGTTCTTTTTATTTCTTAAATTCTCTGCATATAAGTGAAATCAGTACAGTGTTTATCTTTCTTCTGTCTGACTTAAATACCTTTCTAGATCCATCAAAGCAATATATTTTTCTTTCCCTTCCTTTTCACATGTAGGGTCTTGTTCAGCCACTCTATCTTTTGGGTGGAATAATTTAATTCTTTTTCCATTTAAGGTACTTATTGATAGGGAATGTAGTTGTTACTATTCTCTTATTCCTGCTTTTGATATGTTTTTTTTTTTTCTTCAAAGTAATCCCTCCAACATTTCCTGTAATACTGGCTTAGTAGTGATAAATTTCCTTTAGCTTATTTTTTTTTGTCTGGGGAAGTTTCTTTATCTGTTCATCAACTCTAAATGATATAAAGCTTTGCTGGATAAATTGTTCTTGGTTGTATATCCTGGGTCTTTTATCCTGTTGAATATTTTTTGCCAAGCTCTTCCTGGCCTTGCATGGTTTCTTGAGAAATCAGTCTGCCAGTCTTATAAGTGTTCCCTTTATAAGTAACTGTCTGTTTTTCTTTTGCTGTGTTTAATATTCTTTTGTATTTAACCTTTGGCATTTTAATTATGATGTGTCTTGGTGTGGGTCTCATGTTGGATTACTGATTTTTGGAATTCTGTGAGCTCCTTGGCTTTCTGTTCATTTCCTTCCACCAAGTTAGGGAAATTTACCATCATTATTTCTTCAAACAGCTGTTCAACATCTTTGATTTTCTTCTTCTGTAATGCCAATCAGATGATTATTTGGAGCCTTAATACTGTCTCATATCCTCCTTAAATTATTTTTATAGTCTTGGCATCACTTTTGCCATTCTGATTGAGTGTCTTGATTGGATTTCCTGTCCTTTCAGATATAGCATTTGATCTTCTTCCCCCATTCACTTTGCTTATTCTTTTTTGTTTGTTCCCTACTCTAATATACTTCTCTATCTCCTAGATGATGTGTTATCTATTTCAGACTGATTCCCTTTTTATAATTTCCATTTCCATTTTTTATCTCTTCATTGAAGTTTCTCAGCACATCTCAGAAGTTCATTGAGCATACTTAATAACTAGTATTTTGGAACTCTGCATCTGAGTGATTACTTGACTCCATTATATCTGGATCTCTGTTCTGTTCTATTGCCATATGATTTCTTGATTCTTTGTCTTCCCATCGGGGCTGCCTTTCCACATGTCAGTTCTCTATGTACTAAGCAAAGCTCCTCAGTCTCCCAGTCTTGGTATTAATGTGGATTTGTGGGAAGGTAGGTGTCCAGTGGCACAGTCCTTGGGGAGAGTTCAGCTGTAGGCTAAACTTAGCCCAAGCCTCTACCTCTGGAGCCATCTGTTAAGATTCAGCACACAATTCACAGACGCTTGCTTATAGCTGCCCCCATAAGGCCACTCCAGAAACATCCTCCAGCTGGTGATCCTCCAGTGTGAGTCCTCAGCAAGGAGCACCTGACCCACTGAGGACACATACACCTGGATACATGGCTTGGGTAGGGCCTGAGCTGGAGTAGGCAGGGTTTCAGGAATCCTTTGACGGAGCAAACACTGTTATCCAGTTTGATGATGTCACAGGCCATGGCGGTGCAAGGTTTCTGGTGCACTGGTAGTGGGAAAGGCTCAACAGAGAATAATGGATACTGGGCTGGCACTTCTGTGCAGAAGCGAGTCCTCGCCTCGGCTCTCACTCCGACAACATCCCCTGCAAGTCCCTGGTGC
>JAKZJJ010000153.1:0-139748 GCA_030015415.1 Cynopterus sphinx
GCAGCCATAGGCTAGGAGAGGTGAAGGTAGCTAGTAGTGAACAACGTGGTCACTCACCAAGAGGTAATTCTGCCTGTCCAATTTCTCTTGCAGGTCTGAGCCAACATGCAGCCACAATTTTGCCCATCATAATAGTTCTGGCACTGAGTCCGCGTGAAAAGAGGCAGTGTCAGACAAGAACTCAGTATTACTAAGACCTGGCATAATAGTATGTGTTCCCCCATGGGTTCCACCCACATAGCTGGAGACACTTGTCCTCTGGCCAGAAGGCTTCTTTGTCCTTTGGAAGACACTTCCAAGGGGCATCAAAGTGTAGCCACTGCGTAATAGGCATACTCTGTCCCAGAGCAGGCCTGGGGAGGGGAGCAGACAGGGCATGTGATCTATATAGTTAATTTAAACCATGAAGAGAAGTCAGGAAGGCACCTCGACCATTCACAGCCCTGTCATTCTCCACCCACACAAACCTTCATGACCTCCCCTGGGCAGCCAGGTTCCCAATAAGGTGCCAGACCCCCCAGCAGCCACATATGCCAGTTTCTGAATGAGCTCTTCATCCAAGCTGCCACCCCTGCTGTACCAAGTTGGCATGGCTTGGATTCATAGTTTGATGCTTAGATAACCGATCTCTGCTGCATCCTTCTGGTAGCGTAAAAGGGACCAAAAAGGGAACCAGTCAGGGCAGATATGGGAACAAGGAAAACATGGGCAAAAAAGTAGATGAAAAAGAATGGTGGGTTTGGGACACTGGAACTCAAAGATGGCTTTCTCTACCCATGAACCTCTTTTTAGGGGCCAAAGGGAATATGGCAGTGCTGAGCGCAGACTCTGGTGTAGTGCCTAGAAGCCAATGTGAAGCTGGGCAGAGTGAGAATACTTGACAAACTCTTTTTTTACCCACAAAATCTGGCTCTGCCAGTGAGGCTGGCAAGGATTTCTGTAAGGGTGAGATATCAGGCTCTGAGAAGTGAAAGACCTATATGTGCCTCAACCATATAGCCCATCCTGTCCCACATTCTTCACTGAGCTGATCTTCTTCAAATGTACTCTGACCTGGCTAACTGATGCCTCCATGGGTGGTAGTCCAAGAGAAGGTGGAAGGTATCACAGATACTGAACGCATAGGGACCTAGGTGAATGAGCAGGGACCTATGATTATCTATCAAAGTCCATTCACCAACCCACCTGCCCTGCCCATGCCCACAAATCAACAGTACCACTGCAAAACAACAATGTAAAAGCCATTCTCTCCCAACTCAGATGTTGGAGACTCTTTGGCTGTAAGCCCTATTTGGTACATCAGGAAACCTCTATCCCTTCTGCCCCAGGATCAACTGCAGACCTGTAGTAAGTCCCCTAGGCTAAAGTACCACACTGGAAAATACAAAAGCAAAACTCCTAAAGAGTTTAAATGATAACTCAAGAAATTCTCTACAATAAATCTCAGAAATAGTAAAAGAAACATGAAAAAAAAAACTCTAAGAAAAAAAATGACTGCAAAATTAGCATTCATAATTACCTTCTTGCAAACTTTTAAAAAATTACCATGAGGAGATCAGATTAAAACACGGTGGGCGTGAGAGACATCTCCCAGATCGCTTCCCTTTGAAAACAACAAATAACAGATGAACATCTATAACAACAAAAAACACCCCTAAATGCACACACGAGCAGGCATGTAATGTGGAATCTGCACATAAGAAGCGTAACACAGGCTCAGAGCCCCAGTTATTGGAGCAGCTTGACCAGGAGAAACAGACGCTGTGTCTGGGTGCAGCCAGAGCTCTACTTAGGATGAGTGAGAAGTGAGGTGGAGAGAGAGTTCCCCTGAACAGCAAAGCCTGTAGAGTGCTGTTGACATCATGCGTGGTGAGTGGCAGTGCCCAATCATTAGGGAAAAGACAGAGAAACAGGGACAGTGGAAAAGCAGGAAATGGCAGAGAAACAACAGTTGATTTTTACCAGCTGCCCGCCGAAAAACAGAGGATGAGCAACAGCCCCCTTGCCCCAACACAGAGGGCTCCCCTCACCCTATACCCATGGAGTCCAGAGTGCCAACTGGAGCCCCAGGGGAATTCAAGGAGCAAAGCCGCTATACGCTGGAAAATCTGTTGCTAACACTGACAGGAATGGGAGACTATGAGGGTAGCAAGCCATATTGCAAACATCTAGAAGGAAAAAAAAAGACATTTAGACTTTTATATAAAGCAGAGATGCAAGAGGCTTAGACACCTCCTACTACTGGAAACCAACAAAGAAAAAAACACCTTATTTGCAAAAAAGGCTAGAGACTATTATAAAATAAATATTCTTTTCTAAAAAAAAAAAAAGAAAAGAAAAAGAAAAGCCCAGAAATCACAGTTTCTGATTAATGCCTACCTAAAAAACAAACTAAACAAAAATAATCACTAATTAGGAGTAAGGTGACTAAACAGCAGGCTTGATAAAAGCAGAGGAGTGCAACTCATTACCTACAGAACAGGGCATTCTAAGCTTAAAATAAGAAGAAGAGATTTACTTTAAGAAGATAGGTAATGAAGTTTCCAGCATAGGTAGTGACAAATTGAGACAATGGATGAAGCTGCCAAAAGGGGAAGATTCAAATACCTAAATTCACAAAAGAGGAAAGGAGATAAGACATGTGCAGAAGAAAAGGGACAACTGTATATATGCCACTATCCTTTTCATATTTGTAAATGATAAACTCCACAAAGGCTAGATTTATAAAAAGTAAGTATGTAACATAAAAATAAGGAAGGATCAGAGGGAAAACCCACAAAAAGCTAACCAAAAATAAAGAAAACAGAAACATAAGGACAAAAAAAAGCAATGGAGACATAAATCTACTTCAGATACAGCCAAAAAATAAAAAAGGCTACAAGAAGACCTCCTATATTTCCAAATAATAAATCAAAATGTTAATGGAATGGATCTCACCACTAAAAGTAGGCTTAGAGTTGCAGAATAGATCAAAAACAAGAACCCAACCATATAATTGCCTCCAGAAGACATACAAGCGTCTCAGCTCCAAATACAAATACAAAGTCAAAAGAGAAAGGGAGGAAAATGATATTTCAAGCAGTTGGCATTCATAGAAAATTTGGGTAACAGTACTAATACTGGACAAAATATTAGACTTCAAAAATACATAAAGGCAAAGAAAGATACTGAGGGACACTTCAAAATGATAAAGCGGACTCATACACCAAAAAGACATATAACACTTATTAATATCTATGCTCCCAATCAGGGAGATCCAAAATATGTAAAAGCAAATTACTAACAGAACTAAAAGGCAGAAAGAGACAAAACCCTCTCTATATAGTAGGGGACCTAAATACCCCACTGTCAGATATGGACAGATCCTCCAAGCAGAAAAATCAATAAGGAAATAACATCCTGAAAATGATACATTAAACCAACTGGGCATAATTGGACATTTACAGAACAAATCGGTCCATCCCAAAAACAGCTGCTTATACATTCTTTCCCTAGGGCACATGGAACATTCTCAAGGATTTTATTTCAGATACTGGGACACAGAGAGATAGCCTCAACAAATATAAGAGAGCCTCTGAAGTCATAATACCACTCATGTTGTCTAAATATAATGGCTTTGAAACTAGAGATCAGCTGTAAAAAGAAAGCAGGAAGAGCCACAAATACAAGGAGCTTAAACAACTTCTACTACTGAAGAGTAAAACTGGCTCAAGAGAAGAAAAAGAGAAAAGAAAAGAAAATACATATAAATAAATGATAATGATAGTACAACATATCAAAACTTTTTGGGACACGACTAAAGCAATCATAAGAGGAAAGCGCTCATCATTACAAGCTTCTCCACTTCCAAAATCAAGAACAATCCTAAATAAACAACCTAAGACTTTCATCTTAAAAAACTAGAAAAGAAAGAAGAAATGATTACTACAAAGTCCAGCAAAAGAAAATAAATCATCAAAATTAGAGCAGAAATAAAATTGAAAACAAACAAAAAAATAGAAGGAATAAATGCAAACAAAGAGCAGGTTTTTGGAGCAACCCTTAGCAAAATTGGCAAACCCCTGGCTACACCCCTAAAAACAGAAAAAGATAAAGGAAACAATATGAGGATGAAAGAGAGGAAATTATGACAGACACTGTAGAAATGCAAAGGATCATACACGAATCACTGTGAAAAAAGCATATAATGCCAAATTCAATAACCTAGAAGAATCGACCAGAACTTAGAAAACTATAGCCTTTCTAGACTACATCAAGAAAAATGGAAAAATCTAAATAGTCCAATTAACAAATGGAAATTGGAACAATCATCAAAAACCTCCAGAGAATTTTCTCTACCAAATATTCAAACATTTGATACCTATTCTCCTGCAAACTCTTTCAAAAAATTGAAGAGAGAGGAAATATTCTCTCAACTCATGTAATAGGACCAGTAATACAATAGCACAGGTTTTTAGTCACACCAAAACCTGGTAAAAACACAAGGAAAGAAAAAATACAGAATAATATCTCTTATGAACACAAATGTACCAAAAATTCCTAAATAAGATACTAGTGGAACCAAATATAGCAACATATTAAATTATTAATTTATACACACGTGGATCAAGGGGGGCTTCATCACAGAGGCACGAGGGATGGTTCAACATATGGAAATTGATTTAAATACCACAGTAAACAAATTAAAAATAAGAATCCATAGGATCATAACAATAGATTCAGAAAAAGCCACTTGGCTGTCAAGATAACAATAAGCAGATACAGCCATTTCTGGATACAAAATTAATGCTCAAAAATCCATAGTGTTCCTATAATTCTAATAATAAAGTAGTAGCAGAAGAAGAAGTGGGAAAATAACTATATAATTTACAAATACAAAAAGTAAATAAAATAAATCTAATGAAACAAGTAGAAGAGACCTATATAATGAAAAACTGTAAGGCCCTACTAAAAAGAAATTGAAAAAAAATACAAAAGAAATAGTAATATATTTTGTGTCCTTGGATTGGAAAAATCAATAACATAGTTGGAAATGACCTATTATCTTAAAGTACTGTAAGTATTTAGTACAATCCCCATCAAAAGTCCCACCAGCATTTTTTAAAGAAATACAATTGAAAAGATCATCAGATTTGTAATGCAAGCACGAAAGACACTGAATTGCCAAAGCAATCCTGAGAAAAAAAAGAATGAGCCTGGGGCATCACTCTGCCTGCTCAATTCCTCAAATTCGTTCATGCCTCAAAGCAAGAGTAATCAAAATTGCATGGTCTTGGCAGAAAAAACCGACTAACACATGAACAGTGGAAACAGAATTGAGGAGTCCAAAAGTAAATCCATATTCACATGGGCAAAATAATTTTGACAAAAACAAAACAAACCAATGACAAAACAAAAGCATTCAATGGGGAAAGAAAAAAGCCTCCTTCAATAAATGGTGCTACCGGAAAACTCGAAAGCAACCTGCAAAAGAATAAAACTTCAGACTTTTGTCTATCAACACACAACCCAAATATGAACTCAAAATGGATTAAGGACCTGAATGTGAGACCTAAAAAGAATAAAAAATGCTTTGAAAAAAATATACAGATGAAAAGTCAAGGACCTTGAATCTTGAAGAGGGTTTTATGATTTTGATCTAAAAAGCAAGTGAAGCGAAAAGCAAAAAATAAACAGATGGGACTACATCAAACTAAAAAGCTTCTGCTCAGCAAAAAGAAACCATCAACAGGTAAAAAGAGACACCCGTCCAAATGGGGAAAATAGATGTGCAAGCAAAACTTCCAATAAGGGCTCTTATCCAAATTATACAGAGAAATCATAGGACCCTTCAATAACAAAAAAAACAAACAAAAAAACCAATCCGATGGGCAGAGGGACCTGAACAGACACTACTCCTTAGAGAAACATACAAAATAAATGCTGGCCAACAAATAAATGAAAAGATGTGCAACATCACTTTAGTTATTCAGGAAATGCAAAATCAAAACCACAATGAGATACCATCTGATACCTGTTAGAAATTGGCTATAATCAACAGTACAAGTAATAAATATGGGAGAGGGTCTTGGAGAAGCACGGCCTCTCGTTGTTGACACTGCTCGTGGGACTGCAAATTGGTACATGCCACTATGGAAATCAGTATGGAGGAAATTCTTTCAAACAACTAAGAATTAATCCACTAGATAATCCATGCAATCTTTCTCTTGGGTATTTACCCAAAGACTTGAAAAATTACTATCTGAAAAAGATATTGACACACTGATGTTCATAGGAACATTTATTCACAGTGGCCAAGATATGGAAGCAAACTAGAGTGTCCTGTGAGAGATGATTGGCCAAAGAAGCTGTGGGTACATATATACAATGGAATATGACTCAAATCCATAAGAAGGAAAGATGAACACTACTGCTCATTTGCGACTGCTGCATATAACATGTATGTGGACCTCAGAGATAATCATGCCAAGTGGGAAATAAAATCGAAAAGACAGAAAAGCCTAAGAAAATCACATGATATCACATATGTGGGCTATAAAACCTAAAAAGGCAACAAATGAATAGGGACAATCAAGGAGACTTATGGACATGGACCATGGACCAGTGGTTTTAACAGAAAGGAGAGGAGATGGAGAGAGAGAGATAAAAAAGAAAGAAAGGAAATGTTTAAAATTATGTATATAATACAAAAAAAGTGGGCATTTAAAAAAATAATAAAAGAAATAAAAAATTACCAGACCATGAAGGTCTGTGCCTTAAAATTTCAAGAGAATTTGTGGAAATTTGGGGGCTGTTATTGATTCCCAAAACTTAGTTTATGGCACCCACAACTTGGTTGGCTAAGGTGTGCAGTTTTCACTTGTAGTAATTTGTGTATTTAAAAGTCTCTCCAAGTATCTCCTTAATATAGTTAATGATTTTCTAGAGATTTTTGTGTCACATCAAATATTTTCCTAAACAGCACTTTTAATGTGTTATTGCTCTGATGATTTTGCTATATAATGGATGGATTAAAAAATTAACACACCAAAAGATGAGCAAATTGGACACAGGAAAAAGGAAATATTCAATATCCAATAAAAAGTCAAAAAAAGTAAAAACTCAATGGCATAATAACACATGGCTTTCGGAAAGAGAAGATCAGGTTGGAGGAAGTGAGAAAGCATTATTTTGAAAAAAATTGTGACCACTTAACTTCAAATTTGATATAAGGGCCATAAACACACAGAGAACAAATATAAATTCAATAAACAACAAGCAGAAAAACAAACATGGAAAAAACTACACTAAAATACATCATATAATCATATTGCTTAATGTCAGAGAGAAAAGCAGCATATTACCTACAGAGAAACAAAAGACAGGAATGGCAGCAGGAAAATATGAGAGCAACATACTTTAAAGCAATGGAAAATGTGTCAGTCTGAACCTCTACACCCCACAAAAAATATCTTTCAACACACCCACTTAAATAAAAGACGTATTTCTAAGCTTACATTTAAAAACTCCATGATTCACCACCAGAAAAAAACCTCACATTATGACAAATGTTAGCAAGGGGCAACCCTCTTGTAGAAGGAAAAATGATACCAGATGTAAACATATGATCTACAGAGAAGTAGTACACTTGGAAAATGGTGACATGTGGGTAAAAAATAAACTTTCTTCTTTTCTTCTTTAAATCACTTTTGGAAGGAAATATGGAGACAATGTATTGACAAGTTTCACGCACCCATGATACACATTATGTGAACAATGGCAAATGGTGAATCACAAACATGAAAATTGTTGTGTTCTAGAGGCCCTTTTTCATGTGTAATAAGTGAAAGAAAGGATTACTTTGAGACTACGCTTAAGTACACTGAAAGTTGTATACCACATTTCTTGGAAGTAAGCACTTAAAAAACAGAGGTACAAGCAAGAAACCAAAATGGAAATCAAATCAAACACCAATGGTATAAAGCCCTCTTTGGCCACTGGTTCCAACATACACCTCTCTCGTAAGCTCTCATGAATACTGTCCTCCCCTAAGTCCTAGCTCAGATTTCAAAGAGGGCAGCTCCTGGCTATTTGGCCTTTGGCACAATTCGTGACTACCATACGCAGTCACCTCCTGGCCTCTGGGTGAGCACATATGCTAGAGTCACCTCTCATTTGCTCCAGAAAACCTGTCCTTGCCCTCAGCCCTGGCTTACCCAGAATGTTCATCTGCATGGGGCAGGTGCCGTTGAGTTAGTTCATGCCCTGAACTTCTGTGAAGCAGACAAAGTCTCTGCTCTTGAATCCGTGCTAGACCTCATCCAGGCAGGTGACAACACCAGGGCTGTCCTGCTTGGAAGAGAAGTTAGTCTCAAAGATAGACTCAGGGCACCAGGAGCAGACAGAAATGACAACTGCTGCCCACTTCACCTGACAGCTTCTTGGTAACTATAGGAAACCACAGCACTGAGAGGCTGCTTCCCACTGGAATCCATGAGGGTCATTTCCCTGTCAAATCACAGAACAATTGCTTCTACAGAGGGAGGCAGCAGACTTGATGCCTCAGACCCATTCACCCAGGTATTCCATGTGCCCTCCAAGATGCAGTAAATCTTTGCCAGACAAACTAGAGCATCACTGCTGTCAACCAGGTGTTGCTCATGCCCCTTGTAAGTGCTGAACATGCCACAATCAAAAACCTAATTGGCTGAGGGAAGCTTGAGTGCCAGGGGTTTAGGCCTTGGCATGTAGTGGTTGGAAGGAAAGGAAGAAGATGTCACCATTCAAAAGCTCCCATGTATCTGTCAACTCCAGCTTGATTCCATGACTGTGACAGAAAACACCCAAATGCAGTTGTTCCTCCCATGGCACTTTGCTAATTACCACCACACAGAAAGAAAAGGGAGCCCACACAGAGGGCCAGATATTAGAGTTGAATGGGGCAGCAGAAAACTAAAGAAAAGGAACATCAGGGTGAGTGAAGTGTCAGAACTCAAGTTCTGCGGTTCAGCTCTCTTCTATAAACACTATATTAAGGTAATGACATACATCGCTCTTTAGTGAGCGAGAGACTCATCAAAGAAGTGGAATCTCAGACGATGAAAAGAAAGGCACAAAGGTACCAGGGAGAGAGTTTGGAGACCAACTACTTAACTTCTCTGAAAAACACCCATCCTTGCCTGCCCTCAACTCCTAGGAGACAAAGAAAATAAGTCACATTCTGTTTTGCTCAGAGCCTAGGGTGTGTGCCTGCTAACCCCACATTTACTTGCCTCTGCAATGACACACATGGACCTGGAGGACATCATGCTGAGCAAAATAAATCAGACAGAGAAGCTCCAATACCATATGCTGTCACTTATATATGGATGTTGAAACCAAAGAAATGAGCAAACACAACAAAAAAACTGACTCACAGTACAGAGAACAAATCAGTGATTGTCAGGTTGCAAGCCTGGGTATAAAAGATGAAAAAGTACAAATTAATAGTCACAAAAGACATGAAGATGTGGAATACGACACAGGCAGTGAAGTCAGTAATACTGTAATGGCTGTATATGGAGCTGGGGGTGCCAATTTGGGGAATTACCTTCCCAGTGAATTATATAAATGTCTAACCACTGGACTGTACACCAGAAGCTGATAAGTAATTTAAAACAAACCATCAACACACCACTCACTTAGCCCTGATGAGTAGGAATGTCTGAGTTTACTTCCTCATTCACCAAGATGATTTCCCACTCCCACATGACCAGTTCCAGTACCCCGACCCTCTGTGAAAACACAGGGCAGCACATCAGCACCTACAGCCCTCCTTCCCATCCAGTTATTTATTGAATACTTGCCTGAAGCTTTCCATGTGTCAACTGCTATTCTAAGTGCTTAACACTCACAGTAACTCTCATTGGTTTTGCTATTGTTCCTGTTTCCCAATAGAAAAACTAAGTTCACTGTCATACAACGAGAAGAGCTCTCACAGACCAAGGCAATTTGGCTTTCAGGGTTCAGGGTTTTTAACCACTCTATCTAGCCACTTCTTCTCTCCTGAAATGGTGTGTGTTCTCAAAGGACAAGTCCAGGTCCTTGCCCCTAAGCCTCCCAGGACAAACCTGACACACAAGGCTAGCCCAGTAAATGAATTCCTAAACAAACAAGGCAGTAATTGGACCTGAGAAAATTAAAAGGCAGGGTGATGCTCCAAGGAACCTAGAAACCACTCAAGGAAGTCCTCAGTGAGGGACCCAGTATAGGCAATGACAGGCACATAGCTTTTGAACTCAGCAAGGTGGGGCTGTGATACCTCAGCTCAGTTTTTACTAACGTCTTCCTCCCACAAGGAGAACCACACGAGGGTACAGGCAGGAAAAAAGTGAAGTGGATGCAGAATCCAGTAGGGCTGGTGCCCCATGCAGGGGGAGAAAGTCACAAAGAGGTACCTGGGACCACTGGGCAGTGTCCCGGTCAAGCCGGTGACAGCTTTGACCCCAGCAAAGATAATATTCTTGGCAATCTCCACACCTAGGTCCCAGAGGCCTGACACCAGGAAACTGGAAGTCTGGAGATGCACCATTGCCTCATGGCCCAATACATACCTGACTCGTTACAGGAGACCCCAAGTCAAGACTCACCCCAACCAACCCTGTAACTCTCTATGCCCTGTCCCACCTCGCATCCCAAGGCTTAGGCACACTTGTGGCTTACGGGAGTATAGAACTTCATCAATGTCTGCTTCACTGCCCTTTTTTTTTTTTTTTTTTTTTTTTTTTTTTTTTTTGGCATTCCTTAAGTATGGAAGCAAAAAAGAAACAGTTTCAGGGGGACAGCAGAAATGAAGCTTAGACAGGTGACTGAAACATTTTGCTGTCCTCCACCCTACCACCTGGCCTAGGTGTCTCTAGGGAAAATACACTCAGGCTGCCAGGGCCTGAGGGCCCTTTGTATAACACTTAATAGGCAGAGGACCGGGAAGAACTTGGTTTTGAATCCAGCCCAGACACACACAATTTTTTGGATGGTGGCAAGCTAGACAGCTGAGGGTCAGAGATGGTGCAGATGTGGTGGGCTACGCTTGTTAGGAGAAACTCTAGGCGAAACAAAATATTAACAACTAGTAGCACCATTTTAAAGGGAAGAAAGGAAAGGAAAATGTGCTTGGCACAAGGGCTGCTCTGATGCGGTGGAATCAGGAGTCTGAGCTCAGGTAGTTTAGGCCTAAGGACAGACTGTGAAGATGGTGGCTCTATTCTGAGGTCGGGCTGCGTCTCTGACCAGCAATGCTGGCTGGGGCCCAACGAGGCCGAGTAGCAGAAGCTGAGCGCTTTCTAAACTGAAGGCGATGGACATTTTGAAAGGCTCCAAGGGTGCCTGGGAGCTTTGCAGTGCGAGACAGAAAAGACTGGCCTCAGAGGCGGAAGGAGCCACAGGTGGAGGGAACTGCTCATCATTCCTTAACAGTGCCTGGTTTCAGGTTATGAAATTTCCACTCTGCCGCCAGGGCTGCCGGATTTCCATTCCGCACTCCTGACCTTGCTGCTTCACTGACCACCGGTTCCTCGGAATCCTATTCTGCACCCCCTAGGAGGACAGCTTCCATCTCATAACTCGTTTCAGAATGAGTTCTGAAATCTGGAATCCCTAGTTATATGGAAGTAAGATAAAATTAAAAGTCCGCACTGTGTTAAAAAGTTTAGCATACTGTCTTGGGCACAGTAAACAGCACACGTTAAATGCAGGTGCTATGGAAATACTGATAGAGTAACACACATTTTATATTAACATGAAGTTAGCTGTGGATGAGGAGATTTTCACACACCTGAGAAAATCCCTTTGAGGCTGTAATTTCTAAAGGAGGTCTGTAACGACACCCAGAGGGATGCTGCAAGCAAAATCTGGATGCTAGCAGTGCCAGAGGCAGCACCATATAACAAAGCTTTAGGTACACTGTAATCCCCTGATGCATTTCTGTTTAATAATTAAAAATCAGCATCAACTACTTGCTCCTACATGGCACAACCCTGAGTCTTTTGCATATTGTTGTTGACATCCTCAGGAAATCATTTCCTGGAATTCCATAGAAACCAGCTTCTTTTCAGGCTTTTTCTTGGTGGAAAGTTTGATTACAAACTCAATGCCCTTTTTTTGCTATGGGCCTATTCTGATTTTCTACTGTTGTAAGTTAGTTTCTGTCACTTGTGGTTTTCTACTGTTTGACTATTTTATCGATGGAAATCTGTTGGCATGTAATTGTCCATACTACTCTGTTATCATCCTTACTTCTATAAGGTTGGTAGTGTTATCTCATTCTTTCCAGCTTTAGTACCTGAGTCTTCTCTCCTCTCCCTTGATCAGTATAGCTAAGTCTTGGCAATTATGTTCATCTTTTCAAAGAACCAAGTTTTGGTGTTTGCTCATTTACTCTGTTTTTCTACCCTGTTTCATTTATTCCCACACTAATTTTTATTGTTTTTCTCTTCCTCTTTGCTTTGGGCTTAGTTTTGTTTTCTAGTTCCTCTAGATGAAAGGGTAGCCTTAGAGTTTTGAAATCTTTTCTTTCTCTGTAGGTAGGCATTCACAGCTATAATTTTTCCTCTGGGTACTGTACGTCCTCACTACTGTCGTTAAAAAGGATTCTGCAACTCTCTGTGAAAGACGAAATGTTGTGGATTCAAGGAATGGAGAGACAGAACACACAGGCTGTAAGCAGGAGGCACCATTTATTGCTGCAGGCACTGGCTCTGATGATTCTCATCAAAAGGCTGAGCCCCAATTGTAACTCTAACAGAAAGTTTTATAGTCTTGTCATTGCTATAGAACTATACATATAAGAAAGAACATTAATTAGTTGGCAAGCTATGAACAAACGGTTGTTACTTGTTGAGGTGGGGGAGAACAGCTTCAGGAACAAACTCATTCACGCATGAGGAAATGGCCAGGCAGGGTCAGGCTGCCACAATATAACCAAACCATTTTACTGTGGGCTCAATGATATAAACAACAGTCAAGGTCCTATATTGACTGATCACAGCTCATCAGCCTCTTAACAGAACAACGTTATTTGAGGACTGGCTATGCTGCTTTCTTCATGCCCTTGAAAGTATTTTCAAAATTCTTTGTGATTTCCTCTTTAACCCCTGGTTATTTGGGCATGTGTCAGTTTTCACATGTTTTCAAATTTCCACCATTTCTTTCCTCACCCACTTCTGGTCACAGAAAATAACCATTCAGTTTCGGAACCTGTTTTACCGCCTATTATGAGGTCCACTCTTGAGTGTGTTCCTCGTTTGCTTGGGAGGATATCTCTTATACTCTTGATGGTAGCCGTGTTTTCTACATGTCTGTTGGATCCAAGTGATTCAGGTATTGCGGTTCCTCAGAAACCTTTTGTTTTTCCACACATTATTGCCTATGTTTTTGAACTATTTTTTCCTCAAATATTATCATTTTTTTCATTCAGGTTTTTGTAACTGTGTTGTTAAGTGAACAGATATTTAAAATTCTTATATCTTTTGACTAGTTGACTTATTTATCACTCTGTAAGGTCTTTTTCATCTCTAATTTTATTATTTAATTTAATTTAATTTTTATTTTATTTTACTAAAATCTCTTTTGTCTGCTATTAGTATCACCATTACAACAATCTTTTGGTTACTGATTGCATGGGAAAACATGTGTTTTACATAGTTTACTTTAAATTTATTTGTCTTTTGTCGATAGCATGTAGTTTTGTCTTGTATTTTAAAAATCTCCTCTGCCAATCATCTTGTAACTGGACATCTTCTAGTTAAAAGACTACCATTTAAATTACAATGTTCTTTCTTTTTGTATATATATTATAGAGTCATTTTCTCAGGGGTTCTGGATACTACAGTAGACATTTGAATGTATAACAATCTAGTTCAATTAATAAGAGCTTAATTTTAATGGTAGACAACATTTTGCTTCTGTATATTTTATTGACTCTTTTTTTGTGATATTTTCACACATTATATCTTCATACACTGTGTTCCAAGTAGCACAGATTTACAATAATTTCTCTATGCAGCTGTCTTTCAATGTAGATACTAAGAGGGATGTCACCTCATTAGTTTCCTTTTGTTGCTGCAACGCATTATCAGAAATGTAATGGCTGTAATAAGATGAATTATTCTCTCACAGTTCTGGGTGTCAGAAGTCCAAACTCCATTTTATTGGGCTGAAGTCAAGTGTTGCAAGTTATTGGCAGAAGTGGTTTCATCTGAAGACTCTCATGTTTTAAGATATGCCCTTGGCCTTTACTGCTTCGAAGCCACCTGTACCCCCTTCTCTGCTTTCAAATATATCATTCTTTGCTTCTGTTAATACACTCTCACCTCTGACATTGACTCTTCTTGCATATCAGACCCATGGAGGCAAGTCCAGTATTCATTCCCTCAGCTCAAAGCTCTCAATTTAATCGTATCTGCAAAGTTGTTATTGTGTTGTTGTTGTTGTTGTTGTTGTTGTTGTTGTTGTTCGTCATTGTTGTTTTGTGGGTTTTTTTTTCTATACAAAATAAAATCCACGGATTCTGGAGATTTGAATGTGGACATATGTGGTGGCTATCATTCTGTCTAGCACGATTCATACACAGAACACTTTTAAACTGTGTTTGGTATTTATGGACAGAGTTACATTTTCTGATGCTCCTTCTGTCTGTGGATTTGAACTACTGTCAAATATTGTTTTGTTTTAGTCTGAAGAGCTTCTTCTAGGAATTCTGCCTTCTGCTAGGGCAAATATATTAGCAATAGATTCTCTCACGTTTTTTAAATCTAGGCTTGTCCCAGTTTTGTCTTCATTTTCTAAAACACTTCCGTCCAGTATTAAATTCTTGCTCGACAGTTATTTTCTTTCAGGACTTAGAGTAAGCCACCCCACTGCCCTCTGCCCTGCATGCTTTCTCCTGGGAAATTAGATGTATATCTCATTAAGAATCTCTTGTATGTGATAATGAGTTGCTATTCTTCTGCTTTCAAGTTTCTACTTTTGTCTTGGGCTTTGAATGAGTAGATTACAATATGTCTTGGTATAAATCTCTTTGAATTTATTGTACTTTGGGATTTTTTAGCTAGTTGAATATGTAGATCATTGTTCGTCATCAAACTTGAAATGTTTCTTGTCATTACTTCTGCTAACTTTACTTCTGATTTTATAATTGATTTGGCAACTCCCCAGGGAGAAGATCCTTTGCATCAAGTGAGCTCCAAATTCGTACAACTACAGGCATATTTGCATGTGAGATCTTCCAAGAAACATCTCAGATGCATAAAATCTTTGACTTGAGTTTATGAAAGGAATGTCAAATATTATTTTTAAAGGCTACCACAAAGCAGAGAAAAGGTGGATAAGATTAGGATTAGTTAACACCTACAAACAGGATGCTGTTACCGTGATTGAGGCATGCCTTTTTTGTTTACACATTTATTTGTTTTGAGTGGTTTAAATAAACCTTTCCTGGCCTCTGCAAAATTTTGTCAATGCCAAAGTTTTGTGACAGCTGATCTTGACAAATCTGGAGTTTTGTACTGGAGGTTCTCACTCTCACTTTCTGACATAAATTATTACTTGTCTCCCTGAGGGAGAAACGGAGTGCCCAAATGAGGTCTCAGCTTATAAGTGACCGAAAGAGGTCTTGGACTTTTGTGATAACCATACCTGACCACTAGTTTCCAACTGTGTAAACGGTGTGCAGACATTCAGCTTCTAGGTGCCTCAGATTACTTCTCCATAAAAAATGAGTAGGGTTAGTGATACATATTGAATGAGTATCACTTACATGGGTAGTCCTCCCAAAAGACTTCTAAATTCCACCTCAGAATCCTCATATACCATCTCCTAAAGTCGCCTCAAAAATAGACACCCCTAAGTGGCAATATGTTCTGTAGACCCAGGTGCACACATTGAGAGGAACCTGAAGTACACATATTTATCATAAATGCTTTCTAGGGCTGTAGAGATACTGTATTAAATCTGCTCGCCCCCTGCACAGGCACTGGAGATAGCCTTCCTGCTGATAATAAGCTAAGGCTACAGAGCAGAAGAGCAGCCACTAAATACATATAAAGTGCTCAGATATCCCATGACACACATTAAATGCTATATGATTAACATTATAGTAACATTACTATTAAGTTGCATGGAATTATGACATCTAGTTAAGACTCATATTCTAAGGTTACTTCCCTCCACTGCAAAGTGCCTCATGAGTATTTGCTGTTGTTATTCTCACTGTCCTCATGTCCACCTATGGGTACTACAAAAAAAATGCTCAAGATCACACAGCTGATACACAATAATAAGCCTAGAATTTGAATTCAGAGCCTTTGCAGTTAATTGATATGGACCTGAAGGCTTTACTCCTCACATATACAGGAAGACCGAGCTCATTCTCTGAATGCAAGGCTTAAAACCCTATTACCTGTAAGGGGACCATACACATGGTTTACATGCATGGGTAAGCAGAGGCCTTATTCTTTGTGACATATGTACAACTACCCTTAACAGGGCCTTTTAAATTCGAGGTTTACTCTCCTTACAGCATGCTCTCCCTCACAAATAACCAGCTCATGAAATTTGGTACAACAATATCTCTGCACATGTAGCACAATTCCCACTCCTTAATCCCTGAAAGAAGGCCCATCACCTCTGAATGATGAATAAAGTTGTAGCCAGAGACGGCCTGGTGATACCAAAATTCTCAGAAAGAACTCAAAAGACTGGGCTCAGTGTCCCTTTTCAGCCTGATTTGAAGACTATTTTTTCAAAAACTGAAAACCCAGAACAAAACTGTGAACCCTGATGTGTCCAACCTCATTGCCCAAGGTCCCCAAGTGATCAAAAGACCGCACTGTATAACCTGGTCCCAAAGGTTACTTTGGCAACTTTCCCGTCATTTTCACAAGGACCCTTAGTGAAATGAATTTTTCTAAAATCCTGCCTTGGTGGAAAACTTTGAATTCCACCCAAATCTACCTCCCTATTGGTGAGAGCATCTCAAATGTTGCATGCTATTCAAATATTAATGCTTAGAACCCCAATGTCCCAAACCCTACTTTCCATGCGTAGTCTCCCCAAAAGACTCCTACAATCCTCAAACACCACCTCCTATAGTTTTCCTCAAAAATAGACAACCCTAAGTGACAAACATTGTCTGTAGACCCAGGGGCACACATCATGAGGACCCGTGGAGTACACACACTTGGCCAAAAATGCTGCCTAGGGCTGTAGGGAAACTGTATTAATCCTGCTTGCTTTCTGCATAGAAACAGAAGATAGCCTTCCTGATGGTGATAAGCCAGGGCTACAGAGCAGAAGAGTAGTGGCTAATACTAACACTACCAGGAACATAGATGTGGTTTCAAGCTAAGTTCAACATATGAAGCCAAGGAGGGCCCCATAGGCTAGGCTTCCCCGTCACACCTGCTACCAAAGAGGAACCAAAACCCTTCAGATCTGCAGACTTTCAAATGGCGTGATGGTTCCATGTGATATACTCCTCCTGAACTATCTGGCTGAAGATTCAAAAGAGGACTCAAGGCACATTGTTTTGGAAGTGTGAAAGGCCTAGGGAAGGGATATAAAAAACCAAGCATAGAAGTCCTCAATGCTGTAATTTCATAATAGTGCATTTAATTAAACATATCTCTGCTTCATGGAGGGATATTCTAATTGAAGTAATAAACATGACAAAGAAAACATGTCGATACCATTTACATTAAATTTAATGCAGAAAACACCTATACGCGGACATATTTTATTTATACTATATAAATTTATACATATTTGTATTTGCATTTAAAATATGTAAATGCTACATATTCTCTTACTGCTATATGTACATATTTATAAGTTAGTATGTATGTAAGTTTATAGATATGTATAAACATAAATATGTGTGTGTGTTGGTGTGTGTATATATGCTTGTATATTTATGGACCTATGAATATACTAGACAGAAGAAGGTCTAGGTGACCTGAGGGAACAAGTTGCAAGTCCATTGAAAAGCTTTTACTGTAAGTAAACATTACCACTCGAGGAAAAAAGTTGGCACAAAGGCCTTGTGATAAGTAAACAAAGTTAGTGTGTTGTGAAGTGGTAATTATATTTATATAAGATAACCTGAACTGAGTACAGTTTGTAAAATCTTTACTTTCACTTGACGCCTGAGGTAGGTAATTTGCTATATGTGCCAATTTGTCCTCTGTATTGGTACGATCATTATCTGTTCCCAGAAGCTATTTATAACTAACTTGTTCATGACAGTGTTGTCAAACCTAAAGCTTTTAGTGTTTGCCAGTCTGATAAGTGAAAATAGAAACTTTAAATAAATGATGTTTGGTGTTTTATTATTAAAAATTTAAATGTTGTGCATCTCCTTACTTTTAATTAATATTAACATCGTCGTTTTGTGAACACATATTATGTTCTCTGTTTTACATAGTATCTTTTCTTTTCATTCTTTTCTTTAAACTAATTTATTTTTGATGGTGACATTGCTTAAAACCATCTGGTTAGTTTCAGCTGTACATTTTCACAGCAGGGCAAACACACACACGTGAACACACACACACGCGCACACACAGACACACACAAATTGTGTGTTCACCTCCATTAAAATTCTTTCTGTCACCACATATTCAACCCCTTTTACTTCATCTGTCTCCCACTTACCCTCTGGTAAACTACTAGTCTATTGTCCATGTCCATGTTTGTTGCTTTTAAGTTTCTATTCCACATGTAAGTGATATCATGTGGTTTTCACTTTTTCTGTATGGTTCCTTTTGCTTAGCATGATTATTTCGAGGTCCATCCATGTTATCAGAAATGACAGTATTTCATGTCATCTTATGGCTGAGTCATATTCCACTGTATATATGTGACGCAGCTTTTTTGGTCCATCATCTATCGTAGGACACTTCAATAGCTTCCATGTCCTGGCCACAGTGAATAATGCTGCGATGAACATCAGTGTGCAAATATCTTTTTGGATATGAGCTTTCAAGTCCTTGGAATAAATACCCAATAATAGTATCGATGATTCATATGGTAGATCAATTCTTAGGTTTTCAGGAAGCGTCCATACTGTTTTTCATTGTGGCTACACCAATTTGCAATCCCACCAGCAGTCTATGAGTGTTCCTTTTTCTCCGTATCCTTTCCAACATTTGTCCTGTTGATTATAGCTATTCTAAAAAGTGCGAAATGATCTCTCGTTGCAGTTTAGATTTGCATTTCCTCAATAACTAGTGATGATGAGCATCTTTTCATATATTTGTTGACCATTTGTATGTCCTTTAGGGAGAAGTACCTGTTCAGGTCCTCTGCCCATATTTTGATTGGATCTTGTTGTTGTTGTTGTTGTTGTTGTTGTTGAGACGTATGAGTTCTTTGTATATTTTGAATATTAGACCCTTATCGGTGGTATTGATTGCAGTTTATTTTACCATTTGGATGGTTGTCTCTTTACCTTATTGAGGATTTCTTTTGTTGAGCAGAAACTTTTTAGTTTTATGTAGTCCCATTCATTTATTTTGCTTTTCTCTCCCTTGCCTTTGAGGTCAAATTCATAAAATCCTCTTTAAATCCAAGATGCTTGAGTTTCGTTCCCATTATTTCTTCTATGTATTTTATTGTTTCGGGTCTTATGTTTAAGCTCTTAATCCATTTTTAATTAATTTTGGTGTGTGGTGTTAGACAACAGACTAGTTTCATTCTTTTGCCGGTGGCTTCCCAGTTTTCCTAGCATTATTTATTAAAGAAACTTTCTTTTATCCACTACATGGTTTTTGTTTTTTGGTGAAAAATTATTTTTCCATATAAACGTGAGTTTACTTTGGACTCTCAATTCTGTTCCACCATCTACTTTTCTGCCAAAACTGTGCAGTTTGTATTAGTGTTGCTTTGTAGTATTCTTTAATGTCAGACTGAGTTATGACTTTTGCCTTGATCTTTTCTCTCAAGATGGCTTTGGCAAACATCATGATTTTTGTTCCATTTCTTTAAAAAATGTTGATGGGATTTTGGTGGGGATGGAATTAAATCTGTATAATGTTTTAGGTAATGAGATCATTTTAACTATGTTGATCCTTCCAATCCAAGAAGACAGAATATGTTTCCATTTCTTTGCATCTTCTTCAATTATTTTTGTAAAATAGAGTCTTGTAGTTTTCATTATATAGGTCTTTCACCAGTTTCATTAGATTTATTCTTAGGCATGTTATTCTATTTATTTTTATTTAATTTAATTTCATTTTATTTTATTTTTGCTGCGTTTGCAAAAGAAATTTTTTTTTTCACTATTTTTGACAATTCATTTTTAGAGTATAGGAACGCTATGGTATTTGAACGTTGATTTTGTATCTAGAAACTTTATTATTGCTTGTCATAGTTTCTTGTGGACTGATTACAGTTCTCTATATGGAGAATTATGTCATCTGCAAATAGTAAAAGTTTGACTTTTTCATTTCCTTTTTGGATGCCTTTTCTATCTTTCTCTTGCCTGATTGCACTTGCTAGAACTTCCGAAGTTATATTGAATATTAGTGGTGACAGTGGACAGCCTTGCCTTGTTCCTGGTTTTAGAGGGAAGATTTTTAGTTTTTCACCATTCAGTGTAATGTTGGCTGAGGATTTGTCCTATATGGCCTTTACTATGTTAAGGCACTTTCCTTCTCTACTGATTTTGTTCAAGGTTTTGATCATAAATGGATGCTATATCCTGTTGAAGGTTTTTCTGCATCTATTGATATAAAACATATGATTCTTTTTTTTCCTTTCTGTAAAAAATGTGGTGTATCACATAGTCTATTTGCATATGTTGCACCATCTCTGTGCCTCTGGGATGAAGCTTACTTGGTCATGGTCTATAATCTTTTTAATATGTTGCTTTATTCAGAT
The DNA here is from genome assembly GCA_030015415.1 of Cynopterus sphinx. Classification (NCBI taxonomy): domain Eukaryota; kingdom Metazoa; phylum Chordata; class Mammalia; order Chiroptera; family Pteropodidae; genus Cynopterus; species Cynopterus sphinx. The sequence goes on from JAKZJJ010000153.1 coordinate 20,893, forward strand.
TGCAAGTATCTTATTTAGAATTTTTGCATCTATGTTCATGAGAGATATTGGTCTGTAGTTTTTTGCCTTGTGTTATCATTACCAGGTTTTGGTGCTAGAGAAGGAGTTTGAGGAGAATAGGTATTATATCTTTGAATGTTTAGTAGAATTCACTGGTGAATCAGCTGGTCCTGGAAGTTTCCTTTTTGGTAGGTTTTTGACAGTTTTCAAACTGCTGATTAGTCTATGTAGATTTTTAAGTCCTTCTTGATGTAGTGTAGGAAGGTTGTATATTATTAAGCACTGGTCCTTTTTTTTCTAGGTTATTAAATTTGGTGTTATATACTTTTTATAGAATTCTGGTATGATTCTTTGTGTTTGGTGGTGTCTGTCCTAATTTTCCCTCTTTTCGTCCATGATTTTTTTACTTGTGTCTGTCTTCTTTTTTCTTTAGTGAATGTGGTCAGGGGTTTATAATATTCTTAAGCATCTTAAAGAACCAGTTCTTTGTTACATTTCTTTCTTTTTTGTTTTAAATTTTATTTATTTTTGCTCTAAAATGATTTCTTTCCTTCTCCTAAATTTAGGCTCTATTTCTTCTTCCATTTGTAGTTTTTGAGGTTAATGTTAAGTTGTTTATTGGGCTCATTCTCATTTTTGAAGATATGCCTATAATGATATGAACTTTCTACTTATGACTGCTTTTACCACGTCCCAAAAATTTTGATATGTCGTACTATCATTAGCATTCATTACTATGTCTCACTTGATCTCTCTTTTTATTTCATCTCTAACCCAGTTTTTTTTTTCAGTAGTATGTTGTTTAATCTTCATGTATTTTTGGTTCTACCAGCTTTCTTTTTACAGCTGATCTCTAGCTTCAAAAGATTATGACTGGCGAATACGATTGGTATGATTTCCACCCTCTAATATTTTTTGAGACTATCTCTGTTCCTCAGTATGTGGTCAATTCATGAGAATGTTCCATGTGCCCTAGAGAAGAATGTAACAGCAACTGTTTTGGAATGAAAGGCTCTGTAAATGTCAGTTGTGTTAAGATGATGTAATGTGTCATTTAAAGATGTAATTTCCTTTTGATTTTCTGCTTGTGCGATCTATCCGTATCCACCAGTGGTGCATTTAGTGGTGTAATGATAATGTTCTGGTCTGTTTCTCTTTTTAGTTCTGTTAGTTATTAATCTAAATTTTGGGGCTCCCTTATTGGGATTGCACATATTAATAAATGTCATGTCTTCTCTGTGCATGTTTCCATTTTATCATTATAAAATGTATCTTTATCTTTTTTTCTCAGTATCTTTCTTTATCTTTTTGATTTTGAAGCCTATTTTGTCTGATATCAGTACTGCTATTCCCACTCTTCTCTGAATACCTGGTTACTTTGAAAGTGTTCTGGTCACCCTGAGTGCTACTTACCTGCATGCCCCCAGTGCTCCTTTGTTGTCCTGAATACTTCCTAGTAGGTTCCTTCCTCATAGGTAATATGGAAAGGGCCCTGGTGGCCTAGAGCTACCACATGTGTTTCTGATAGCACCCATGTGGTCTTGAGCCATTCTTAATGCAATTAATTGTTGTCTGGTAGTCCCAAATATCCTGTGATGGTCTTGAGAATTGCTTGTTGTTCTACGACTCCCCTGGTAATCCTCATAGCACCCCGGTGGTCCTGAGTGCTCACCTATCTTTACTGGGTATTCTCTGCTAGTCCTAAGGTTCCCATAATCCTCTTGGGTGTCTCTGTATTTACTTAGAGACCTCGGTGAGTTTGAGAGTGGCCTGGTGGTCATGAGTGACTCCTGACTGTCCTAGGCACCATCTGGTTCTCCTGGCTGTTACTCTGTTTGTGTTCAGCACCCCATGGTGGTCCTGATAGCACCTTGGTAATGCTGAGGGTTTACTGCTGTTTTGATTGTATCCTCATTGTCTGGGGTGCTCCCTTAGTTATCTGGATATTGACTTGCTGCTGCTAAGTTCCCCCTTATGTTCTTGCTTTCTTGTTGGTAGTGAATGACCTCAATGCTGCTGATACAGCCCTAATTATCCTGAGTGACCTCTGTGTTCTTGGGCCCTTTTTGGTTGTTCTGAATGCCCCTTTGATTTTCTTAGTGCTTCTCAGTGGTTCCTTGTGATGATGAGAGCTTGTGGCAGTCTTAATTGTGCATTGCTGTTTTTTTTTAGCTTCCTCTGTGTTCAAGAGTGCCTCCTGGTGTTCCTGAGTGCTGCTAGGTGCTCCCAGCTCTACCAGAGAGACCCAGCTCTTGTTAGTTTTAATAGCTTCTTGGTAATCCTGAGTGCCACAAAGTGTTTCGGAGGTCCCCCAGGAGATCTTGCTGGTAATCTTGAGTTTCTTCATATTTTCTGGGTTTTCAATTTTCTCATTGGAGTGCCCATTGTTCATTTTGAGAGCAACCTGGTAATGCTATATATGCCCTGGTCTTCACGAGTTCTCCTTGGGGATTCTGAGTACCTCTGGAGTTCCTGAGTACCTCCTGATTGTCCTGAGTTCAACTGTTATTTCTTAGCACACCCTAGTGTTGCTTTGTTTTTGTTTTTGTTTTGGAGGTGGGAGTTTGTTTTGTTTTGTTTTGTTTTGTTTTTTCCCTGTGCTGGTCCACAGTGCTCCCATATGTCCCGGAATACTTCCTGGTGGTCCTAACAGTAGCTTACAGGTCCTTCGCACCCCTTGGTTTTCCAGAGTGCCTCACAATGGACCAGAGCACTCTTTATTGGTTCTTCGAGACCCCTGGTGATTGTGATAGCATTCTTCTAATCTGGGAGTCCTCAACCCCTGGGCTAAGGAAACGTATCTGTTTTTACTCTGTTAAGAAACAGAATCCACAGGAGTAGGTCAGCAGTGAGCAAGTGGACAAGGCTTCATCTGTACTTGCAGCTACTCCCTAGCCCTAGCATCACTGCCTCAGCTCCACCTCAGATGATCAGGCTTTAGATTCTCACAGGAACACCAGTCCCTGGTGCCAAAATGTTGAGCATCACTAGTCTAGAGTACAACCTCACATTCCTTACGGTGCCCTTCTTCTGACAGCCTCTAAGGTTCCTGAGTATCTCTCATATTTCTGGAGGCCTTCTCATTGTTCCGAGTTCCCCCTGTAGATCCTTCACACCCTGTGCTAGTCCTGAGCGAACCCCTCATACTGGTCCAGAGTGCTGTCCTGTTGTCCCAAGTAATTCATAGCAGTAGTAAGCATCCTGGTGGTCTTTAGCACTCCTGTTGTTTCTCAGTGCCCTCTGGTGATCCTGAGTGCTTCGTTAATCCTGATGGTGCAGTGGAGGTCCTGAGTTGTTCCTAGGGGTTCTGTACAACTCTTGGTTGTTCTTTGCACCCAGTTGTGTTAATGGGCACACTTGGTCAGGAAAGCTCCCTGGTCATCCTGAGAACCCCCTGATTTTCTTGCACACCCCTTAGTAGTCCAGATTGAGCCCTCATTTTCCTTATCACAACCTGCTGGATCTGAGCACCTAACTAATTATGCAGGTTATATTCTGCTGATCCCGAGTGTCCTCTACTTGCCCTGAGGGTCTCCTGGTTCTTCAGAGTGTTCTCTGTTTTGCTGAGTGCCTCTTGGTAGAGCTGATTGCCTGCCAACATTCCTGAGTACTACCTTTTTGTGCTGCTAGTCCTAAATTTTCCTGGGTGATCCTGTTGGTCTCAAGAGATTCTAGTATTTCTGATAATGCTCTGGATAACTTGACAAGCCTCTGGTAGTTGTGGGTATCTCCTGTTGGTCTAAAGTATTCTTTGGTGGTCCTGAGAGTCCCCTGGTTATTCTGAAAGTACTTGGGATTTCTCAGCTCCTCCTGGTGGTTTTTAGTGCCACATTGTGATTCTCAGAGCACATTCAGTTCTAAGTCACAAATGGTGTTCCTGAGCACCCCTTTGGTGTTTGTAGCTACTTATTGTTGGTTCAGATTGTTTCTTTGCTGTCCTGAGTGCTCCTGGTGGTCTTAATAGTGTCCTGGTCATTTTTAGTTTCCCCAAGTGTTTCTGAGTGCCCCCTGTGGTTCTGAGTACTTTTAGATTCTAAGAGCATAGTAATAGTTCTGAGTGTGTCCTAGTAGTCCTGGGCACCCCTGGTGGTACTGGGTCCCTTTGATTGTTCAGAATACTCTCTATTGTTCTTGAGCACATCCTGTTAATCCTGATTGCTTCTCAGTGTACCTGGTTCACCTTTCAGTACCTGAGCTAATTAAGATCTATATTTGTTAAACCGTATGCCCTCACCATATTCCTAAATGACTCCTGATCATCCTGATAGCACTTTGTCAGTCCTGCAATCCCCCATTTGATGCTAGTTTTCAGTGGAAGTCCTGGGTTCTGGAAGTGGTCTGTTGAAATCCCTGCTGATTCTGGAAGTTCTTCATGCCCTCTGGGTTTCATGGGTGGCTATTTATAGTCAAGGCATTCACTGCTTGTTCTTAGAGATATCTGGTCATCATTATAGCATCTTGGTTTTTCGAAAGCCACCTGGTGAATTTTAGCATCATCTGGTGGTGCTGATAGTGCCTTGGTGGTTTTGAGAGGCACCTGTTACTCCCAAGAGACTCCTGGTGAATTTTGGTGCCCGTTTTTGGTCCAGGGTCCTTCCTATTCGTCCTTATTGTGACCCTGGGTTTATTTAGGTCCTCTTGGTGTTCCTGAGTGCTTTGTCTGTCCTGAGAGTACCATGACGGTTGTAAATTTTCTCTGGTAGTCCTGAAGCCCCTACTTAAGCTGAGTGCTTCCTACTTATCCAAAATGATCGTTGGTGTTCTCTGGCACACCATAGGCACACCCTGGTTGTGCTTAGAGTGTTCTGGACATTGTGAGTACTTCCTGTGAGTTCCAAATGTCCTCCTATGTTTCTGAGATCCCCAGCAATATCCAATGCCCCTTGGCTTTTCTGAATGTCCCCTGCTCATCCTTCATGCTTTCTGGTGATCCTCAGTGCCCCTTGATAGTCCTGAGTGCCAATGTTGGTCCTGAGGGCGCTGGTGACCCTAGTTGGCCTTTCTTTGGTCCTTAATGCCAATACTTGTCTTGAGTGATCCCTGGAGGTCCTAAGCAGCTCAGGCCTTCTGTCTCTGACAGGGAGGTTTGTGTCTGTGCTCACATTGCCCCTGTCATTGTCTTTCGTACTGCTACATGACAATGTCCTCAACTCTCAGGCTAGTCCTTTTCAGAAACAGTTTGTCCTTGGCATTTTTTATAGAGATGATGAACTGGTATAGTATGTGCTACTTCCATCAGTATTAATAGAGACCCTGCCCTTGCCTTGTGGACCCGGTTTATGTTGTAGACACCAAGGGTGAATCCAGAGACTGTACAGAAGAATTTCTAAGACCCCCACCCCTGTGCATCATGTTCCACCAGACATCTGCAAGGTTATACCTTGCACTGACGGCCTGAAAACACAGAGATGTCTTGGTCGGAAATTCACTCATTCTCTGCTTTTCTCAGTATCTCAGTATCTCAGTATCTCTTGTTGGAGAACAAGACACAATTTATTTCTTAAAATAACAATAAGGAACCCAACTGAGATCAGAGTCCATGTTGCATCATCTGTTTCAGTCCAGACTACAAATGCACTTTGGAAACCCTGGGCTTCAGTTCCTGTCCCACAGCTGCAGGGTCAGGTTTTGGCTGGTTTCCATTAGCAGAGGGTCCCTATTTGCAAGTTCTCCAACTATAGACAGAATTCTGGGGCTGGGCACCTACAGAAAGGGCAGAGCCTCAAAGCAGATATGAGAGTCCTGGGGTAGTTTGGTGGCCACGAGACACCAGAAAAGTATGGTTTTCATTAGACATGCTCAGTTTAAAGCTTAGCATCCATCATCTTCTTTGATTTTTATGTATTCACAGAAATCATGAGATATAACTGTTACTTTTACTTCATTTTATGGGTGAACAAAGAGTACCTCACCAAGACACATAATTAAAATTACAAAAGTTAATGACAAAGAGAGAATCCTAAAAGCAGCAAGAGAAAAGCAGTTACCTACAGGTGATTTCTCAAGACCAGAAGAGATTAGCATGAAATAGTTAAAGTGATGAAAAGCAAGGGCCTACAACCAAGAATATTCTACCGAGCTGGTTCATTATTTATGATTAATGGATAGATAAAATGCATCCCTGACAAGGAAAAGCTAAAGCAGTTTATCAACACCAAGCCAGTATGATGAGATATATCAGAGAAATGTTTTGAAGAATGAAGTGAAGAAAGAAAACATAAATATAAATAATAAAGTGGCAATAACTACACATCTGTCACCTTGTCACCCTACTTGAATTGTAAAGAAAGTGCACCAATGGAGAGGCATAGGGTGACTTAATAGATAAACAAAGGCCTTACATATGTTGCCCTCAAGAGATGCACTTCAGTTTGAAAGACACACAAAGACTGAAAGTAAAGCACTCTAGCCAAGATACAGATGTTTGCTAAAGCTTCAAAAACATTTTTTCTATAATCCTAAAAAAAATAAATAACCTTAATGTCAGACTTGGAAAATCAAAAATGTAAAAACCAGATATCATTAGTTGGAATATTTTTATCTATTATATTTGAAAATAATGTAAATAGAAGCACCATTTATAATAACTAAAGAGGAAGTAACTAAAATGCCCATAGAAAGGGTATTGGGTATACACAGCACCATAGCTTTTGTTAATCTTTACAATATAATACTGTTAGGTAATTAAAAGAAATGCAGTTCTGACACATTCTATAAGATGGATAAACCTCGAAAACATTTTGCTAAGTGAAACATACCAAACACAAAAGGTGAGTTGTTACCTGATTGCTTTTGTATAAGATATGCAGAATAAGTACCTCCAGAGAGAGAAAGAGACAGAGAGTCAGAGAGACAGAGAGACCGAGAGACAGAGAGACCGAGAGACAGAGAGACAAAAAGAGACAGAGACAGAAATCAAAAAATCAGGTTATTGGTTGCAAGGAGCTAAATGCAAAAAGAAAATGAAATTGAAATTGAGTGCTTAATGTGTAAGGCATTTATATTCAGGTGAAAAAGTTCTGAAATGTAATAAATGGTGACAGCTGACCAGCAATGGGAATACTTAATGACACTGAATTAAAACCTTCAAATGGTAAGCTTTGAATTATCAGTGCTTCATTCCAACAAAAATATACTTAAATTAAATTTATGTTGCATTGTGCACATCAATTTTTTAAGTTTCTCCCACATCATTTATGAGTTAAGCATTTAAATAGAGACATGAAAGCAAATTACTTACCATAAATGATAATTATATAAAATTAGTGGTTTATCTAGTAACACTTGCAGTTATTGCTGACAAAAAGGTAAAAAAAAAATAATAAGAATTTGCTAAGTGCTATTCCATTTTCAAATGCATGTAATGGGTAGAAAACTTTTCCTCAATCAAGTACATTACCTGAGAATTAGGGATATTAACTTTCATAACAAACAAACAATCAAACAAAATAAATTAGTTCATGATCAGATAAATGAAAAGATAAATTAAAAGCAAAACATATTTTTTCCCACAAACTCAATGTCCTCACTAACTTCCTCTAATCTGTTTCAATAAACATGAAATGGAAAAGATATTAACTAATGATTGATATTTATTATGTAAACCTTCAATCTGAAGGATTTATAATATGTATCCATCTGTTACATTAATTTTATAGAAAAAGAATATTTATTTGATAGATGTTTTCTTTGAATGTTCTGAAAGCATTTTAATGAAAGGGAAATACTTAAAATTTAAAATAACTATATTTTGTGAGAGCAAGATAAGCTTTTCTCAAAATAAGAACAAAAATAAATAAATAAATAAACAAGCCTCTCTTTACACTTATGGGTCCTTCCTTTGAATTAAAGCAATCACTGAGTGAGTAACCAATGACAGAGGAGTTTTCAAAGTTTTAGCTTACAACTAGGTAAAGAAAAGAATACTGCCTTCTAAAAATTCTTTAATGAAAACACATTTTTTTAATTAATTTTTTTTCAGAATCACGGAAGACCAACCACACAACAGTATAATAAAATTTGGTCATGACTAACACTTGTTACAGAATTTCAAAGTGATTCAAAAACAACTTTTTTTACCCTCCAAAATAGCATGTATTCATAAAATTGGAAACCCTAAATATCAAGATGCTCAGCTGGCATGTTACGTCAATTGTTAGATGTTTCTAAAGCTCCTTTCATAGCTACAATAGCCTTGTCCTTGTTCCAAAACAGGTTTCAATAATAAAATCAACCTTATCTTTAAAACCCAGAAGTTCTTGTACTAGTAGGATTAATAACTGTGTTTCTACAGAATTGCTGAAAAATAAAGTGGTCAGATGTTACTAGCAAAACATACCGACTTAGTTTCCCATAGGTCAAATAAAGAATTAACTTCATATAAAAAAAAATTCCAGAATGTTAATGAAGCAGACCTGAAGGAAAATGTGTTGCTCATAATGACAGTGTACTCTGCCAGTGAAGCCAAAAAGAAATATGTGTAAACGGATCGATTCCATGAGTGAAGAATTGTTTAGGACTAAAGCAAACATGATAACTGGTGAGAAAATTAGATATAAATTTACAACTAAATCTGCAAGTAGAAAAGTGAGTTAACATGAGAAACATTTTAAAAGGAAAAGTTAATAGGTTGTACAGTGATTCAGTGACTGTCACCAGTTGTAACAAAATAAGCAAAACTATTTTACTCACAGGCTGCGATGAGAAAATGATAACAGATGACTAGAGAATATTAAATGGAAGACTATTACAAATGGAGCATCAGCATAAGAGCATCAGGGATATAAATACTAGAAGGGAGTATCTGAAACAAGAAATGGAGAATATCACTGAGGAAACCCTAAACTCCAAACTTTTGCTTTAGAGAAACGATTCAGCTGTCAAAAAAGCCAGTATTAAATTCTCAAAATTCGGGAATCCAGTCAGAATTTGCAAAACCAGGATTATCCTTAAAAACAAAGAGTCTTCAAAATTAAAGTAAAAAGAAATCTTGCCACTTTAACCTGTTTGGGCTATGATCTCATTTTCAACAGCTCAGTACTCTAAAACCAATGAAAGGGAAGTGACTCATCATACACGATGGATCCTCACACATATTACAAGCTTTTAGAATGCATGGAATTGAAAGGCAAAAGCAAAACACATTTAAAGGGTTGGGGAAAACACAGCCATCAAAATTTCAAATCCAACAAAGCCGCTTTTCAAAAATGAGGGTGAATTAAGAAATTACCAACTAAACAAATGTTGAGCAAGTTTTACTAGGAGGACATTTCCTATTAGAAATGCTTAAGAGAGTCTTTAGGTTGAAATTAAAGAAGGCGACAATAATGTGAGCTACAAATACATTTTTAAAAAGCACTGATAAGTGAATTCACATGTAACTATATCTTATCCTATAGGGTTGTAAAAGACAAGTGTTTTAAACAATAAGTGGACGTGTAGATTAATGGACCCATGTGTAAAAGAGTAACATGTAAAAGAGAAAAAACAAAACCGTATAGGGACAGAGATTTTTTTAGCTAATTTGTTTCAAATTTATATTTCTATAACTGTAAAATGTTATTTGAAATCTCCCAGTTCGCTACAAACAAGATAATTTTAAAAGATACAGCAAATAAAAGGAAAGGAGAACCTAAGAGGTACACTAGAAATAGTCATTCACAAAGAAAAGTAGTGATAAAGAGACTAATGAACAATAAACGTATATAACACACCAACAGAAATAATGAAATGGCATTAACAGACTTACAGATTTGTCTACATCTTTCAAACTCTGGCTGATATAAGTTAATTTAGAAGGACTCGGATCTTTTTTGGACATTTCGCCTTTTTCATCAATATTGTAATTAAGTACCATTGATAAAAATATGCATGATTTTAATTATGTTCAGATAAGCCTTTCCACACTTCACTTGCTGCGTTTCACATTGCCAGGGGAGCCCTATCTCTAGCAGGCTGGGTCACACAGAAGATGCATGTCTGAGGGTTACTTCACGTGATAAGATGTCTTTGGCCAATTGTGGGGGTGGTGGCGACAGCCACTGGCTCGCTGCCCGGGCACTGCAGCCACCCGGCGGCGGCGGAGGGGACCAGAGGAGGGCCCGCTGCGAAGGGAGGCTCGGGAGGGAAGGCTGCGGCGACGGCGCGGCCGTGAAGTGCTCAGCGAGGAGAGGAAATAACAAGGGAAAAACACACCCGGGACGGACGCGGGGTCTCACCGCCAGAGGTTCCAAGCGCAAGGGCGTCCCGCGGGCACCCGACAAGGCTGCGCACCCGACAGCGCAGCGGCGGCTCCCGATCCCCGGAGGGAACCGCGACGCTGCCGTTCTCCCGCACGCACTCCCCCACCCTCTCGCAGCGTCCAGACTCGCCTCCGAGCCCTCGGGCCCTAGAGCACCGTGCCCGCGGACGCTGCGGGAGGCGGTGTAGGGCTGGGTTTCGGTCCAAGGCGCGAAGGCGGGGTTCCTGTCGGCCGCGGCGGGGCGGGGACGACCGCGTTGGGGGAAGAAGAGGGTCCTGCGCCTAACGAAGGACGCGACCGCAGCGGGAGGGCGCGGGGGCACGGACGGGCCACCATGAAATCCACGCGGGCGGCCCCGCGACGCCTCGGACGCCGGTCAGCCTCTCAGCCACCCGACCTCGAGCCTCCGCGAGGCCAGGCCCCGCCGACGGGGTCCCCAGCACACGCGGCCCTCACCGCGAGGACATCTCTCGTCCGTCCGTCCACCTGGTCCCGCCCGATGCGGGCCCCACGTCCCGGGGGAGAGACCCCTCCCCATCACGCGAAGGGGCGGCCCCCAAACTCATTGCCCGCGCAGCAACCCACCGGCTGCGGCTCGGGGCGGGAGCGCGCGCAGAGCCCCCTCCACAGGGGGTGGTGGGGGTGGGGAACGTGCCTCCCGGGGCGTCCCCAGCGACACAGCCCACCGTGGGTGCGCGACGGAAGAGCCGCACACGCGCCCCCACCGCACACAGTGGCCGGGCGGTGGACGCCGGCCCCGCCCAGCAGGACCCTCCCCAGACTCTGTGGGGGGAGGTGCGGTAGGCAGAGAGCATCTGTCCACTCGGGCCCCGCCGAGGGGACCCGAGGCCACACAAGGTAGGTGACCACTCCTGGCGGCCACCAGGCGCAGAGGAGGGGCGGCAGCTGGGGGATCCAGTTCCCCAAGGCATCCTCTCGGTTCGCTAGCCAAGGCTTTCTCACCGAGGGCGCCTCGCTCCTCCACGCCCCACCTACCCACCCACCCCAGCAAGCCCATCGACTTTCCCCCGCGGGCCCCGCCGAGATGCCGCCAAGGTGCCGGGGGCGGGGGAGCGGGATCCGCGGTGCGAGTAGACACCGGGCACAGTGAGCGGTCGTGGTCCGGGCCGGCAGAGCCGGTGCTGCCTCAGGCTCGCCCCGGTCGGCACGAGGCCTGGCGAGGCGTTGAGCTGACGGGATCATGCGGACCGAGCATCCCCACCAGGGCGGCCGAAGCGGCAGCACTCCCCGCTGGACTCAGCCGGCGGCCGACTGCACCCCACCACGATTCCTCACACGGCCCCGCGGGCACCCCGAGCAAGGGTGACAAGTGCCATTGTGTCTCACACCGCGGCGCGCGGCGGGGCGACAAACTCGCCGGTGTCCCTCTCCCCAAGCGGCGGGCGCGGAGGAACGGGCGTGCCTTCCCTTACCCACTCGATTCCCTCTCCCCACGCTCCTCAGGTGCACCGACCCGGCGCTGGCCCGAACAGGGATGCGAGTCGCTGGGAATGCGGAACCACACCGCCGGCTGGGCCTCGGGCACCTGAAAGACGGCCTGGAGCGCTCCAGGGGCACCGCTGAGGCGCGCGAAAATATATTTAAACAAACAAGGTAATAAAAATAGAAAAGGAGTAACCCAAAATTTCGCTTCTGAATACTTATCCAACGAAACCAAAATGCTAATTCAAAAACACTTATGCATTTACAGTGATAATTTATTTAAACATTTATAACAGCCAAGGTATGGAAGCAACTCAAGTTCCACAGCAATAGAAAGTTAGACATAAATACTGACATTGGTGGCAGAACAATACACAAAGCCAAGATATGGAAATACTAATGGCCTTCAAGCGACGATATGGTAAAAAAGTTAGGATTCATACTAATGGAATATTACTCAGCCATTAAAGAAGTGAAATTGCACCATTCAAACGGGCGGAATTGGAGATTATTATGCTGAGTGAACTCAGTCAGGCAGAGAAAGATAAATACCGTATGATTTCACTTATATAAGGAATCAAATGAACAAAAAGAGCAAACTGGTCAAAAAGAGACCCACAAGTGCAGAGGACAAACTGATGACACCAAAATAATGAGGGTTTGGAAGGCCAAGAGAATGTAGTGAAGTGTTAAAGTAGTATAAATTAATAGTGCTAGATGGTCATGGTGATTGGGAGCACAGAACAGGGACCACAGTTAATTTTAATGTATTGTTTAGGTGGCAAGCTAGAGGAGAGAAAAAGAAGTTAGAGGGATAGTTCCATAAACTATAAAAATGTCCTATATGCTGGAAACTAACGAAATTAAATTTAAAAATATTTTGCAGTCCACATGTACAGTGTGCACTATTACCCAGCCATTAGAAAAACAAAATACTGCCATTTCTTACAACATGCATTAAACTACAGAAATATTATGCAAACTGAAATAAGTCAGAAAGAGAATTACATATACCTTATGGTTTCATTCAAATGTGAAATCTAAGAAATCAATACAAAACAAATAAATGGGAATACAAAGCAAAGCAAAAACATAAACTCAGTTTCACAGGACATTGTGATAGGTGCCAGACGGTAGAAGAATTTGGAAAACAAATGACAAAGGGAAAGGGCTTAAGATGGCAAGGTGAAATCAGATTTTATACTAAAAGTGACAACTGTATTTGGGGATTGCTTTAACACAGAATATGAGGCTAAAGCCACAGAACAATGCAAAACACCCTAAAATGTGCAACTCTTAGAGACACGGGCCAATATTAAGCTATCTCAATGTGTGTGCATGTATTTATGTTGTACGTGAATAGAAATTATATATTAAAATAGAATTTTAAAAATTACGCACCAAAAGAGTCCAATTCTGAGTTAATCGACACATGATCACAAATTTTATAGCTGAACAACATAATCTTGTTTCTGTCACACTATAACTGAATTGCTATAATCCATGTAACAAATATTAAACGTTTATAGTAAAAACAAATTATGATAAAAACATCTATTAAGTATAAAATGTCACAGTTTTAGACAGGGACTTTTACTTCTGAGAGAAACTAGAATTACCTGTGCATGGCACTCGTCCGACAACAAGTAGGCAGGATTCCATAGCAAATTAAATGTTTTCTGGTGTTTTGGTGTTTAATAACTAAAAGTGTAACTCATACAGGCTTTGACATAATCCAATTGCAGTGTTATTAAATTGAAAATGAAGACATAGAGTAAGACATGTCATGAATAAAACTACTTTAAAAAGCTGAAACGTCTGTTTGCATTTCAGGTAAAGAACAGGAGAACCAATTATCAAAGCATATTATCAGTATCCAGATAGAAATTAATAATCGTAAAGGTGTAAAATATTCTCAAAATGTGTCACAACAGCCTTATCCAATTGTGCCAGAGAGGGAGTGTAAATTTCAGACAAAAGCTACAGAAATGCCCTAAACTGTAACTTTTCTTCTGACAACTGATTTATAACTACCAACTTTCATACTTTTTTAGTTCAATAAACAATGATATTCAACATGATTGTTTCATATTAGTTTCAAGTGGATAGGCAGTGGTTAGACCTTCCTATAATTTATGATGAGTCTGGTACTCACCTGACACCGGACATGACATTAGTACAACGTTATTGACTACATTCTTTATGCTGTACTTCACATCTTTATGACAATTCTGTAAGTATCAATTTGCGCTTTCTATTTTTTGTTCTTTTTCAAAAACGGCCCAGATCCTTTCGTCTGACAATCATCAGTTTCCTCTCTGTACCTGTAAGTTTGCTTCTGTTTTGCTTGTGTATGTATTTTGTTCTTCACACTCCATATACAAGTGAGAGCATATGGTATAGTCTTCCTCTGTGTAGCTCATATCACCTGGTTTACAACCCCCTGGGTCTGTCCATGTTATTGCAAACAGAAAGATTTTCATTTTTATGGTAGAGTCATATTCCATCGTGTATGTGTGGTGCTTCTTTTTCTAATTATCTTTTGATGGGCACTTAGGTTGCTTCCATATCTTGGCTCTTGTAAATAATGCTGCAGTGCACATAGCGCTAGAGAAATCTTTTCTAAGAATTTTGTTGAAAATATAACCCAAAAGTGAAATTCCTAGGTCATATTGTAATTTTGATTTTAATTCTCTAAGTAAACTCCACAGTGTTTTCCATAGTGGCTGCACTCGTTTACAGTCCCAGAAATAGTCTATGAGGCGGCCCTTACTGCCACATCCTCACAAACCCATCTGTGTTATTATCTTGATGACAGCCACTCTGACAGGTGTGAGGGGGTATCTCACTAGGATTTTAATAATGTGTCTCTGATGTTTAAAGATGTTGAATCTTTTTTCCTGTCCGTTGGCCACCCATATGTCCTCTTTGGAAAAAATGCCTAGTTAGGGCTTTGGCCAATTTTTAAATTGGATTATCTGTTCATTGTTGTTAACTTGTATGAGTTTTCAAAATGCATATTGGATATTAAACCCTATGAAATTGTATCATTGGTAAGTATAGTCTTTTGTTAGGTAAGTTGTGTTTTATTTTTGCTGACAGATTCCTTGGACACACAAACACTTCTTACCTTGATTCAGCTCAATTTATTTATCTTTTTATTTTATTTTTTTTCCTGCCAGAGGAGACATCAAAAATAAAAAATAAAAAAATAGTACTAAGAGCAATGTGATAGATTTAGAGACTACATTTTCTTCTCAGTTTTATGGTTTGTAGGTCTTACATGTGAGTCTTCCAAGTTTACTCTTACATTTGCGGTAAGAAGGTGGTCCAGTTTAATTTCTTTTGTTTGCATCTGTTTTGGTTTTCCCAAAACTCTCTTTGAATACAGTCTTAATCTGATTGTATATTCTTCCCTTCCTTCCAAAGAATAAGTCAGAGTTCTATTTATAGCTATGTCTGTTTCACTGATCTATGAGTCTCTTTTTATGCCCATACCATGTGCTTTGACCAATGTAGCCGACTATAGATTTATAACAGTGGTATACAATTTATTATTATGAATAAGTATTTCTAAAGTTCTTGACATTTTGTCTTGTTCTTAAGCTTATTCTTTGTTTGCTTTGTTTATAAATACTATGAAGAAAAACTATTCAGCTGATATCTTAGTATGAGCACAAATGACAGTTAACAAGGTTTTACTCCATTTTGATTTTCAAAGAAGTGATGGACACTTTTCAACAAGTGAAAAAAAAAAAGCATACACAGTATAGCTTCTTGAACAAAAGCAAATAAGAATTGTCTTGAAAATTATCCACAGGCTGCAAGTGAAAATGGCTTAGTCCAGGATTACTTCAAAACCAATAAAGTATTAATTACTTCTTGGCCTAGGTAGATGTGTAAATTGTATCCACATGAAAAATAAACAGGCTGTGATTTCCTCAATCAATCTGGGCTAGTGTCCTTACTCTAATCAGTAAATCTGGATGTGCACTGAAACTTGAAGTCAGTATGTGCAATGTTACATTCATTTCCCACACCTTCACTAACAGTACCCAGTAAGTTTGCTATTAGGGCCATAAACTCAAACACTAGGCTTAATTATTTTGTTTCCAAGTACCATATTAAAGGGCAATAAGTTTCTGAGTTGCAAAACACTATATAATTGGATCTGGTTAGATATCTATATAGGTTCTCTAGTGGAATTTAAGTGGTATCTGCAGTTACTTTGAAACTGGGCTCTAAAGCCAAATTAGGTATGAGCTTGTAGTAGAGAAAATTGTGGTGTGTAAATGTCATTGCAGGGATGTTTGGAGATTTGTTAGAAATTTCAAGAAGTTGGAGAGCCTAGTATAATTTGATATCAAGTTCTAAAATATTAATTTTGTTCTTTCTGAAGAATGCTGTGGCAATTATTTATGGTTCCATGCACATTTTATGATAATTGGTTGCAGTTCTGTGAAAAATGCCGGTGGTGACTTTTCTTTTTTTTAATGAGATTTTGTTATTGGTACCAAGTACGTAGGTCATAGCTTATATATGTATATAGTTATGAATGATCCTTCTAGTTATTCTTTCTCTCCTTGGGCTCTACATGTCACCATTTGCCTTACTGGTAACTCTATTTGCTATCCTGTGTTCTCTGTCCCAATGGCCATCTATCAGCTACCAATTTGTACCTCTTTTGTTTTTCACCACATTCTTCCAGTGCTTCAACCTATCTCTTCTTTGGACATCACCAGATTATCCTCTATAATTGTGGTTCTGTTTTTGATCAGTTTGCTCCTTTTGTTCCTTAGATTGACATATAAGTGAAAGTTGTGGTATTTATCTTCCTCTGTCTGACTTTCACTTAGCATAATAAGCCTCAGATCCACCTATGCCACTCTGACTGGTAAGATTTCAAAATTCTTTAGTGAAAGAGAATTTGTCATTGTATATTTGATCCATAATTTCTTGATGACCATTTTAGTTACTTCTGTGTCTTGTTTATTGTAATCTGTGCTGCCATGAGCACAGAGGTGTATAGATCTTTATGGATTATTGTGTTCGTTGTTATTAAATAGATACCTGGAAGTGCAATTGCTACTTAAAAAGTAGATCCACTTTTAATTTTTTGAGAAACCTCCACACTGTGTTCCATAGTGGTTGTAACAATGTGTAATCTCACAAACAGTGTATGAGGCCTCCCGTTTCTCTACATTCTAGCCTACATTGTTTATTATTGTTGTTATTATTATTATTATTATTATTTATTGATGATAATCATTCTAATTTGTGTTAGGTGGTATCTCATTGTTTTAATTTGCATTTCCCTCATGATTAGTGACGTTGGACATCTTTCATCTATCTGTTGGCCGTTTGTATTTTCTCATTGGTGAATTGTGTGTTCGAATCTTCTACCCATTGTTTAATTGGATGGTTTGCTTTTTGTTGTTGTTGCTGAGATGCATGAGTTATTTATACATTTTTGATGCTGACCTCTTATCAGATGTATCATTTGTAAATATCTTCTCACGTTCATTACGTGGTCTTTCTGTTTTTTTTTCTGATTGTTTCCTTTGTTTTAAAAATGTTTTTTAGTTTGATATAGTCTCATTTGTTTATTCTATTTTGTTTCATTTTTCTTGCCCGATTAGATAAGTCTGAAAATAAATGACTAGTAGTGATATCAGAGAAATCATTGCCTATGTTTCCTTTTAGAAGTCTTATGGTTTGCGGTCTTACATTTGAGTCCTTAAAAATAATTTTCAGCCTATTCCTGTATAGGTGTAATTAGGTAGTCTAATTTTTGTTTGTTTCTTTGTCTGCTTTTGCATAGGTAGGTCGAAGCTGGTTACTGGGCTCCTACCTGGAGCCTTTCTGTCTATTGCTAAGTTGATTATGCCAAGACCTTTTAGTAATTTTTCACAGTTTTTAGGGAGAAGAACAAAGGGGAACAGGGATAGACAATGAAGACCTGTGTTTTTAAAAGTCATAAACATATCCGTCATCCTACAAAAGTTTCCTCGCACCCTCTTTATTCATCGTTGTTATTATCATCGTTATTTGTGTGTGTGGCGAGAACCATAGAATGCATCCCCTTAGCAAACATCAGGTGTACAATGCAGCATTGTTAGCTGTAGACACCGCGATGTAAAGTAGCCCCAGAATTTTTTCCTCTCACATAACTGAAACTTTCTACCCCAAATAACACATTGTGCATTGACAGCAAGACCAAGACCAAGCTGCTGGCACTACAGCCAGCAGCCACTCGTCCCAGGTTTCCAGATTCTGCTCAACCACAGAACAGAGGGGAGGGGAAGGAAGGGATGGTGTGCTGGGGGGCCACTCTGAGCCCATGAGAGTTTGGGAGCTAAGAAAACCCTCGCTTCCTGACTTCCTCTTTTCTGCTGGCTAATAGTAGCTCTGTTGCTTAGAGGGTCTGAAATGGGAAGAGCGTGTGGCCTGCTTGTGGCCTCCATGTGGGGAGTGTAGTTGACCTGTGGGCTGCCGCTTCCGTCCTCCAGGTTCTAGTTCCTCCAGGAGTCCGAGGGCTTCACGGGCCATTGTTGTCGTCCTCCCCGTGCTGTTTGACACTAATTCTTGGACCGACACTGATCGGCCATTGACAGGTACTCAAATACTGGATTTCCAGACAAGGCACAAGTGTGAGTTCTTTGGGCCGCTCTGAATCCAGTGCCCTGTCTAACCTGCCCCAGCTGTCCTCAGCTCTCGCATTCAGTGGTGTGCGCTGTGGACGAGTGTTGCTGGTTTTTCTCACGCAGAAATTAGCTTTTTGTGTTGGCATTAACGTGATGGTGCGAGCCCAGCTATTTCTTGCTACGCTCACTTGGCCTACGGGAAACATATGTTCTCATCGAAGCAGAAGTGATAGCTTCTCCACTCACGGGCCTTTCTGCTTGCCCTGACATCGTTACACAGTTCACATGCACTTTGAGAAGTTCGGCTGGCCTGTGTCCCCGTTTGAGGTTCACTAGAATATGTGTTTCCGTGTTCCTTTCTTGCAGATAGCCCCAGATTCTGCAGGCGATTCTCTAGAGCCAGTGATTCGCAACAGGCTTTTGGAAAGTGGCCGAGGAAAGCCGCAGCAGCCCCTCCAAAGACCACAGTTCCTGGCTCCAGCGATTCCCACTTTTCTCTTCCCGCTCCTCCTGCTGCCATGGATGGGGTAATGAGGGTTACAGAGAGGCCTTTCTGCTGATTTGGTACGTGGGAGTCCTCACTGCTCTTCTGCCCTCAGCTCTGCACCCTAGCTATCACTCGTGGTTTCTTCTGTGCCTTTCTTGCATGAAATGCTGTTGGGAGCTGTGATAGATCATTAAATAGTGATCTCCCGCATCATGCATCCCTGCGTCCGTGCCCCTGCTCATGTGACATTGCCCCACCTTCCATCGAGGACTGAATGTATTCCTCTGCCCGCTTGAATGTGGGCTGGCCTCGTGCTGGCTCTGACCAAGAGCATGTAGTACAAGCAACCTCACACATGTTTAAAATTCTTGGATTCATGAGGCCTGACAGCATCTGCTTTTGCCCTGTGGGAGCATCATGCATACGGAGACTCCAAGCAGTGGAGAAGCCTGAGACGGAAGGGCATCTGGAGAGAGGGTCAGACAACCCAGCTTCTGCCAGTTGAGTGCATCATTATGAAAAAATAATGCATTGTTTTTCTAATTCCCCAGGTTTTAGGGTGGTGGATTGCTGCAAGAAGACAGGCAAATGAAAGAGAAAGTAGTCACAGAAGCACAAAACAATAGATAATTGCAACACAAAGTGCTACTAAAAGTGCAATGAAGCTGGATTCATTTTGTTTTATGTGGCTTGTGGTTTTGTCTGCTTGGGGGATTTTCAGGCCTGATCTCCATTTTATTTTATTTGAGCAGTTCCATAGGTCTGAAGTCTCACACAACTCTCAGCCCAGAGCCAGGGCGCCAGCGAGGCCATGTCCCCTCCCACAGGCCCCAGGGACAGAACCCTGTCTCTGCTCATTTCCGGTGTTTGTAAAATCAAGCTTCCTGGATGCTGTGAGCTGAGCGGTGTCCCCAGCTCTGGAGGTCACCCTCACTCCTCGCTCCCCTCCCTCAGTCTTCAAAGACTGCAGTGGACACATGAGTCCTTCTCGCACTTTGACTGTCTCTAGCCACAGCCAGGGAGGTTCTCAGCTTCCAAGAGGCACATAGGAGGGTTTGGCCCACCTGGAGAAACCGCACCCTCATCACAGCTGGTGAGTCGCTTCTGCCGTGCAGGGGCTGTTCACTGGTTTCAGGAGTGATCATGTGGACATCTTCATGGAGCATTATTTTGCCCACTGCACAGGTGAATTAAAGAAAGAATTTACAGTTTACAACACAATTCAGAAGAAATACGGAGAACCCAGGACAGTATTTACTATAAGAAACAGTTTCAGGATACAATTCAAATCAAAGGGGATGAGTGTAAAACTCCTGGTTAAGATACCTGAAGGATTCCAGGCAGTGACTTGG
The DNA here is from genome assembly GCA_030015415.1 of Cynopterus sphinx. Taxonomy (NCBI): domain Eukaryota; kingdom Metazoa; phylum Chordata; class Mammalia; order Chiroptera; family Pteropodidae; genus Cynopterus; species Cynopterus sphinx. The sequence goes on from JAKZJJ010000153.1 coordinate 41,059, forward strand.
AGACTTCCTCTGACAAAGTGGAAGAGGCTTCTAAGACACCAAAGGGATTCAAATGTAGAGTTGACTTGGATTCAAAGGAATAGAGACAGTTCAAAAAAAAAAAGAAAGAAAAGTGCCTCTGGGCCTTTAGCCTTCTGTTCCTGTGGGCTGGGAAAGCTACTTAGCTGCAGACAGGAGCCACGTCTTCTGGAAAAGAAAGAACTCAGTGGTAGGGCCAAGAGCCAAGGTGAGCAATAGATGAGGAAATATTGGGGGCAGAGCTGTGCTGTAATAAACGAGTTGCCTGGCCCTAGGGTCAAGGGAGCAGGCGACATACCCAGGTGAATTTCAGAACCCTGTGCTTCAGTACATGCAGTATACTTTCCATTCTGAAAGCAGTACCTCCTTCCCCTCGCCTTATGAAGTGGGAGTATTTATCGCTGTCTCACAGACTGGGTGACTGAGAATGAGGAGAGCACACTGTTTGTCTTTCTAGTTCACAGCTCTCTTAATCCACAGGTGCTGTGCCCAAGGAGCCAAACATGTGGAATCATGCCTGCACCTGGACTTTAGGCAACAAGATACACAGAGATGACTTTGGCGTTCAAATTGACTTTGGAGCCTTGGAAATGGGTAAGGATAGCTTGCCCGTGAGGAGGATGTGAACTGTCGTGGCCAGAGGACGGACTATGGCAGATGCTGCAGAACAGCCTCCGAAAGGCCGCGCCTTCCTGTGTTCATACCCCTTGCAGTGCAGCCTTGCCAGTCTCCTCTGAAGAGATGGGGTCTGTTCCTCTAACTGCCCTCGTGACTTCTTTTGGCTGACTTTCTTTGGACAAGAGGCAGGCAGAAGGAAGTGGAAGGATGTGGTGAGAGTGACATTACTTGAGATCCAGAGCTTTGATGTAAAGAGGTACCATAGCTTCCACAGTCATCCTGGGAGTACCAGGTACGTGAGGGAGCCTGGAGGGAAAGGCTAGAGAGGTGCCTGGCCATTCCAGCTGTCTCAGCTGAGACCAGACTCAGCCCACCTGCCAGCAGAGTAAGCCCAGGAAAAACTGACAGAATAACTACTCGATCCATCTGCAGAGTTATGAACAAAATGACTAATTATGTGATCGGAGGCCCTGGTTTTTGCTGTGGTTTGTGACTTAGTAGATAACACGAACTGTAGCTGTACTAGTTAAGAATAAGGTGTACCCCTTACTAGCTCACGCATTATCTGTTTATGTTGTGCTGTTATTCACCTGAAGAGAGATGGCGAAGTATAATAATCATACATGCCTCGAATTGATGAGTATTATTTAACATTTTCTGAGTAACCATTAACTACAGTATTATCTTTACACTAAAATGAAGCAATCATTTAATAAACTGGTTTTTTTTTTCTCTTTGTACATCTTGACATTGCTACAAATACAATGTCAGTATACCTGCTACTTTTATAGCACAGGAAGAGTAATTGCCATTAGCTGCAATACCCTCAAATGAGGTCCAAAGTGGATAGAGAAGCCATATAAAGAAAAAAAAAAAAAAAAGGAACCCATTGTTATAGAGATCATTATTACGTGAACAATAAAGAAAGCCTAGATATAGAGATGTAATGGAATAATAAAAATGTTGGTCAGTCAGATGGCAAAACTGTCATCTTCATCAAAAAGTCAAGAAACGCTCTTTTTCTGGGTAACGGTTTATTTTGGTGAGGTCGTGGGACTGTAGTACTTGTTGATGTCCTCCTTTATTCGTGGGGTAAGTAGTTATTAATGGGCCAGGCACTGTGTTAGATGCTGGAGGTGTCCTAGTGAGTGAGGCAGGTATGGTTTCTGGTCGCACAAACCAACTGGGGGTTAAGTCTGATGGCTAATGGAAATGTGAATACACTGTGTGTCCGTCGTGACAGGATAGGACACGGTAGTAATAAGATTTTTTGATTCTTCTTAGGTTTTCATTCATTCATTCATTCACTCATTTACTTATTCATTCATTTTTAGCTCTTTTCCTTCCAGAATGCAACTCTAAAAACATCGCTGCTCGTTCTGTAAATTGTTCATTTTTGCAGGGGGTACTATATCTTGACCGGCAATCGCTGCGAAGTGGTCAGCGAGGGGCCTCGTCGCTTGGTCGCCGAGTCGGGGTAGCTCAGGACACTCCCCGGACGCCGGGGGCTCGGGGCCTCCTCCTGCGACGCGTCGGGGAAACGCGGAGAGAAGGGTGACGCCCTGCGTCCTGCTGCCCACCCGCCGTCGCTGAGTCCCTCCATTTCCCCCTTCCCTCCTCCTGTCCCCGCCCCCTGCCCTGTCCCCGCCCCACCTCGCCCCGCAGCCCGGCTCGCAGACACCTGCCCGAGCCGCAGCGGGGGCGGGAGCGGCAGCCCTGGCCGCGGCCGGAGTGGACTAGGCTCGCCTCTGCGGCCCGAGCCCCTCTCGGGGGGCGACACCCCGCACCGCACCGCCGCGCTGGCCGGAGAGTGGCCCCAGCGGTGACTCAGCAGCAGACCCCTCGCCGGGCAGAGGCGACCCGCGCTCCGAGCGCAGGAGCGCTGCGCGCAGGGTTTCGGATTCGGGGGGCCGGGGGAGCGCGCGCCCGCCTCGCCCCCTCATCCCGGGCTTTGGCCCGTTCCCGGCCGTGCCGAAGGAGTGGGTGGGCGCTCCCGCGGCCCCGGACTGGACAGGCCCCGGGCCCCTCGCTTCACCAGTCTTGGCCGCTCGACAGGACCCCGGCCGCGGCGTGGGCCGCCGTGCTCTCGGCCACCTGCGCACCTAGGCCCCTGCGGCCCAGCTGAGTCCGGGCTCCGGCCCTGACCCAGACGCATGCCTTCCCTGCCCTCCCCGCCGAGGCGAGCCCGAGGCACCGCTTCGGACCGACGCAGCCCTCGCCGTCCACCGGGACCAGGGACCCGCCCAGTCCGCTGCCCCTTGCCTTCACATGGACTCTCTGCATCAAGAGACACAGACAGATAGAGGAAGGGACAGCCGAGAAACAGAGGGACAGAGAAACCCAGAGACCGAGAAAGGAGGAGGTCGCCAGGGCGGGGGCCCAGTGGGAGCCACGGAGGAGGGGACGGGCTCGCCGCGGAAGGGGACAGCCGCGGGAGCTGGCTGGGGTCAGACACAGAGAGAGGGACCGTGAGGAGGAAAGGGACAGAGACGGAGAGAGAGACCAGAGAGGAGATCCCGCGCGCGAGAGCGCGAGCCCGTGCCTGCCCACGCAGAGAGCGGGACGCGACACGCAGACTAGGGCCCCGATAAGCAGAGCCGACCCCGACTGTGACCCCGAGACCCCGAAGGGGCCGCTTCCACAGCGGAGGGTGGTCGTGCCGGGGCCAGGCTCGGGGCAGGAGGCGGGGGCTTAGGGAGTCTCGCGCTGCTCCGAGTCCTGCCGGGGTCCCGCCGCGAAAGGAAAGATGCGCAGGCTGCGCTGTGTGCGCGCGTGCGCGTGCGGCCGCTCGCGGAAGCCTGTGGCGAGCTCTGAGAGGGCTCTCGCCTCGCTCGCGCGCGCGCTCTCGTGTGTCTCAGCTTCTCTGACGCGGTCCGTGGGTCCCGGCTGTTCCGGGGGTCCACGCGCCTGGTCCGAGAGCACCTGGCTGTGCGGTGAGAAGGGCGGGGAGAAGCGTGCCGGCCGAGACTGGAGGCCTCGGGCGCGCGCGGAGGGCGGGTGCTGGTGGGCGGCCCCGCGCCCCGGGGATGCGCGCGCACTGCCCGCCTGTATCAGAGACGGCAGTCCTTGGGGCGCCGCCAGGCCTAGCGCAGGAAGGGAAGGTCCCGGAGCGGAGAGAGGAAACAGCCCGGGGCTGGCTGCGAGAGAGCAGGTGAGGGGGGGGGGCAGGGTGCGAGTCGCGCAGGTAGCCCTTGGTCCCCGCAAGGGATCCGGCGGAGATGGCGGCAAGAGCCTACAGCACCCGGCATTCCCAGGCGGTCTCCCATCCAAGTACTAACCAGGCCCGACCCGGCTTAGCTTCAGACATCAGAAGAGATCTGGCGTGTTCAGGGTCAGAAGAGATCTGGCGAGTTCAGGGTGCTACCGCCGCAGGCGGGAGAAGCTGCCGCCTGCCGCCCAATGAGCCCCAGCCTGGCCTCCCGGGGGCCAGACACGTCCACGCCTGCACCGCAGCGGAAAATAAATTTTTATGATGACATACGCATGGGTGCTAATTTGAAATGCACATGAGAGCAGCAGAAATAACTGTTCATGAGATGCACCGCTGTTATTCCAGAAAAAAAAAAAAAAACACCAGATGGCAGTAGAGTGTAAAGTTTTCTGGTGACCTAGATTACATGTGGCAGTAGAGAATGAGTATTCATGACCACTCAGGTGTCATTAAGAAAATATACACTTGATGGCGTACACTCTGTTATTCTCAAAATGCCCACAGGATTGCAGCAGGAAAAAAATTATGAATACACTGTTATTTTCACAATACCTACGAGATGACAGCAGAGAACACTTTTTCAAGACATGCACTGCTGTGCTATTCTCAAGATCTGCAGAGAATGACAGCGGGGAAAAAAATTATGAAAACGTACCCTGGGGAGTCATTTTTTTAAATGCACATAAGATAGTAGCAAAAGTAACTTTTCAAGACCTGCACTCTTCTGCTGTCCCCAAAATGCTGAGCAGATGGCAACAGCAAATCACTTTTTATATTAACATACACTTTATTTTCAAATGCCCACCAGATGGCAGCAGAGAATAATTTGTCATGGTATGTACTTCTTTGTGTATCCCAAGACACACCCCAGATGTCCATGTACAAGAACTTTGTTTAACCAAACTTCCTTAGGTGTCATTTTCTAACTCTATGAGATAACGAAAGAAATAAATGTTTATATGTGCCATGGTGTTATTCCCAATATGATAACCAGATGGCAGCACGGAATGAGTATTTAAGATGATCTACAGTAGGATGTCATTTCCAAATTGCCCACAAGGCTAGAGCAGAGAATTACTTCATGACAAGCACTCTGTGTTTTTCACAAGATGCTCACGAAATGGCACCAGAAAACTTTTCGTAATGACATTTCACAGAGTTTATTTTCAGAATGCACATGCGATAGCAACAAAGTTACATTTTGTGACATATGCTGTGATTTATTCTGAAAATGCTCACCATAAGGCAGCAGAAACTACATTTTTATGATGAGGAACACCCTGAAAATTCCCACAAGATGAGAGAAGAGAATATTTGATGACATGCCCACCTGTGTTTTTCCCAAGATACGCAGGAAATGGCACCAACAAAAAATTTTCATTATGGCATGGCCTTACACGTATTTTAAAATGCACACGCAATAGCAAGAAAAATGCTTTTCGGGATGTGTACAATAGTGTTTTTCCACACATGCGCACCAGATGGCAGAGTGAAGAGATATGCATGATGATCCACGCAAGAGTGTAATTCCCAAACTGCCCCGATACGGTAACAGAAAATACATTTTTATGATGATATACACCTGGGTGCTATTTTCAAAATAGCCCCGAGATGGTGGCAGAGAACAATTTTTCGTGACAGGCTCCCCGGTGTTATTCCCAAAATACACATGAAATGGCAGCAGAAAAACATAATGTCGTAATGACATGACTTTAGGTGTTATCTTTTTTAAAAAGCACACGAGATAACAGAAATAACTTTTCATAACATGCGCATTCGGTGTTATTTCCCAATTGCCTACCATAAGTCAGAAGAATGCGAAGAGTTGTGATAACATACAACCAGGTGGTATTTTTTAAATGCCTACTAGATGGCAGCAGACTAAAATTCTTCTCATAATGCCATGCCCTTGTGTTTATTAACAGAATGCACACAAGATAGGAGAGGAAACATGTTTTTGACATGCACTGTGGTGTTAGTCCCAGAATACCCACCAGATGACAGCAGAAAATGAATAGTCGTGAGGACAGATATTTGGGTGTTAGTCTCAAAATGCCCACCAGATGACACCAAAAATAAACATTTATCAAGACATACACCCCACCTAATGGTAGCGGAGAATCACATCATGAAATGCGCTCTTGTGTCTTCCCTAAGATGCACACGAAATCGCAGCAGACAAAACTTTTCATACCGACATGCCTTGGATTTATTTTCAGAATGCACACCAAATGGCAGCAGAAATGTATTAAGAACTGTGGTGTTGTTCTCACAATGTCCACCAGGTGGCAGCAGAGACGAAATAGACATGATGGTAAACACTGGCGTTATTTCCAAAATGTCCACAAGATGACAGCAGAAAATAAATGTCTATGACGACATACCCCTGGTGTTGTCAAAGTGCCCACCGAGTGGCAGCAGAATTTTTGTATTATTATTATTTATACGGATGGTATTCCCAAGATGCAAACTAGATGAGGGCAGAAAATAAACTTTTCATGATGACATACACTCAAGTGTAATTTCCCAAAGGCACACGAGATAGCAGCAAAAAAGTCTTCTGGGTATCACTCCCGAGATACCCAGGAGACGGCAGCAAGAATAACATTTCATGATGACAAACCCTCAGGTGTCATTCCAGATATGCCCATAAGATCGTAGCAAAGAGTTACTTTTCATGATGACATACACTAGCGAGGCCATCGCTCCTGTATCTTTGATTCTCAATGAGTAAGAATGACAAAGGATTGTTACAACCAGAAAACTAGGGGATTGCACGGCATAGTCTGGCATATGGTTGTTGTGGCCAGATCCACATTAGATGTCTGCGAGGTTCTCCCCTCTCTTAGAAGCTGAGACTGTGAGAAAAGAGGTATTTGTCTCACCCACATGGATGCTGAGAATTGGAACATCCCAAGGGGCTGCCTGGGCTTCCCAGGTGGCTGCTCAAATGCGTGGCAGTACGATCAGCTCAACTATTGGCTGGGGTTGGAGTTGAAAGAACCCAGACTGTACTGAGCTGGAGAACTGAGATAACTTCCTGGATGGTTGGAGGCCAAGGGCTGTCCTGTCTGAGACCTGACTGTCTCCTGCTGCTCATTCAGATTAGATGAAGGAGCTGGCAAGTCCCAGGAGTCCCCTGCAGCACTCAGGAAGGCTGCTCCTGGGGGCTGGCAGTTCATCATCATACTTGGTCCTGTATAAATCCACACGTGTCTATCGAGCGCCTCATGTGCCAGGGCTGTACTGAACCTGGGACCGCCCCGGCACAGAAAGGCCAGCAGCCCCTTCTCAGGCAAAATGGTGGGAGGAAACTGCTGACCTCTTGAGGCCCTCCACAACCCCTGACAGAGGATGAGCAGAACTAGAAACAGTCAGTGACTAGAAAAGACATTGCATTGTTCTCCTGGTAGAGATCAGGACGAGGAATAAAAAACTGGTGGTGGAGCTCAAACCCTGACTCACCTGTGATGCCAGGTGTGTCCTGTGTCCTGATGGCTTCAGAGAGAAGGACAGGAAGGAGGGCGAGGTGGACTGGTTATGCTTAAACCTAACCCCAACCTTAACCCTACTGTTGACCCTAAACCCTAACCTTAAAACCTTAACCTCTAACCCTAACCTCCTAACTTCTTACCCAAAACTGAATAACCTTTAACAACCCTAACCCTAACAATCCTGGACCCTAAACCCTTGATCCATAGACCCTAGATTCCACAGCCCCAGACCTCACCCATGACCCTGACACTCTAACCTTGATCCACTGACCTTAAATTTAACCCTCACCCTGCCTACTCCTCAACTGTAAACCCAACCCAAATCCTAACCTTCACACCCTAACTCTAACTTGACCCTGACCCCGAACCCCTAACCCCTGATCCTGATGCACCAGACTTCCTAACTCGTTAACCCTCTTCCTCACCCCCTAATTCTCACCCTCACCATATGTGTATTTAAGCAGTTTTATATGCGTTCCTGTGCTGTGACTACTATGTGGTGTGTGTAAAACACAATTCAAACATGCACGTACAATAGTGTTTTCTAAGAGTGCTACTGATGCTGGACAGCTCCAGCAGGGCAGTAGTCCAAAGAGAGAACCCAACCTGGAGCTCCAGTGACCAGGTTCTTGTCTTATGCCATGAGAAAAAATTCAGGGACATGACAAACAGCAAGCAGAAAAGAACATGTTTTATTAAAGTGAAAGCTTCTTGAGAGGAAAGTCAGGCAGCTCAGAGAGACAGTCTGACCCCAACTGTCTGAATTATGGGATTTTGGATTTTTGGGGGTGGAGGATGTCCCAAGGCTGTCTGTCTCCTAGTCTCGGCTTGTTTCCCATGCCACCAAAACGGGAGGAGGTGGCCCAAGGCTATCTGTCTTATTTTCTGGCCTTGGGCTGTTTTCTTGTGCTGGAGTCTCACCCTTGAAATCAAAACAGAGAGAGAACTAATTAAAGGACTGAGGAAAAACTTCAGAGCCCTATCCTGGAGAGGGAATTCCCTAAGCTAGGTATCCTGCCTTACTACTTGCTTGCAAAGTTGAAAAAATGTGTTATTTCAATGCGTGTATGTATTCAGCATGTAATGCAAACAAAAGTCATGCACACACATTAAAGATGTTTCTACATGCACCATTTTCATATAATTCGATAGGAATGTTATCTCATTGAATGCATGCCGCAGTTAAAGCCACATGTATAACTACTCTTTCTAAGAGTATTGATTGCTTGCAAAGTTCAGGCAAGAGTTATTTCAAGGAATGGATGATTTCACCACACTGTAATATTGGTAAAACTGTGTTCAAAGTGCCACTGTAAACAACCTTTCCAAGAACATACATCTAATAGTCTTGAAATTGGTAACTGAAATGCAATCTTCTCTTAAATATTTTTCTATTATGATTGTCCCTCTTTTAGCTCCCCCATTTCTAGGATACATAAAATTTAACAACAGTGCTGGGACCATGTGTCTAGATAAGAACAGTATATGACACAGTATGATATGATGAACTACAAGAATTTTCCTGCTGGAATGCTTTGGGTGCCAATTGGGCACTTTGGGTGGTCAAGGTATTATCATTGAGAAAGGAAAAAAGTGTGGGTGACAGGATTCAATGAGGTACTGCACATGGTTGTGTGTGTATATGTATACATATATACATACATACAAACACAAATACACACACACAAACACACACACACACACACACACACACACACACACATATATATATACTAATACATACATGCACATACATATGTATATAATGTTGATAGGCTAGCTCATCCAGTTCTCTTAATGGTTTTCAAAATTCCTTTGTAGTTCAAGCTTGTCTATTTAAATGTATTCTTTTAACCTGCTTGAAAATTTAAATAAACTATTTTTATTAAAATGACATTAAAACTTACATTAATATATGCAGAACTGACCTATTTGTGGTACTGAACCTTTCTACTCAAAGACACATAATTTTCATTTCCTTAATATATATTTTCTATCATTAGCATTTTTAATATATTTTATTTGTTTCCAAGATTTTATTCTGCCTTGGGAGAATTTTGTTGTTAGATTTTGCTATTTAAAATAGGTTCTTTTATTCTATTTTATCTTATTCCACATTTTCTATCTCAAAGCTTGGTAGCTACACATTTTTTAAATCAGTGTTTTAGTGATTATGTAGTGATTACAGAATACAGCGTTGACTTAACAGAACTTAATATCACCTGATACTTTCCCTCTTCACAGACAACAGAGTTTCAAGAAAACAGTGTTTACATTCCTCCCAATTTACATGCTACTGCTTTTCTTTATTCACCAAACCTGAAAAGGTCTACGAGGTAATTTGAAATGTCCAGAGACGGTGTTCATAGGCTTCCCTGGGCTGTCCTCTGAACAAGCAGAACTAGGGAGACAGGCACCTTTTGAGGCCTTATTAGTATTCCCATACCAATACTGGTTCATAAGAGCTATCATTTTGTCAGTGGACTGATGCTTTAACGTATGTACAGGGTAAGGAGTAGGAATCAGAATTTCTAGTGGGACCACTTTTTATTTGGCCCAAATGACAGTACCCTATTTTTAATGGACCAGCAGTTACTAGATTTTTAATATTGTTTTTCCTGTTCTGGAGTCACTTACTGGATGTTTCAGTTTCAGTAGAAACAGGCCAGTTCCAAAAAAAATATACAGCCAACGTCTAGCACAGTTCCAAGAGACGGCCTGGTTTCAAGTCAGATGGAAGTGCCAAGTGAGTACTTGCAGGCAAAAGGAGGACTTTAATCAGAAAAGGGCCAAGATGTAAAATAGATCCCTAATAGAACCTGAAGAGCTTCGGACACATAGAGAGCAACAGCTCTAGTTCAAGGGAGAGACCAAGGCTCAAAAACCAGTCAGTGAGGGAACAGACAGCTCAAAAGGCTCTGTGGGCATCGCACCTGCTTGCTCAAGAGCCCCAGAGACGCCCAAGGTCTCCTCTGGATGCTCATGTGGGCCATTGAATAATGTTGACCTTAAAAATGAAACAGGGACTTGGCTCCATAGTGCAGTGGTTAGCACATATGCTTTACATGCAGAAGGTCCTGTGTTCACACCCCGATGGAACTATGGATCATACATCGGGTGTGTCAAGTCCCAGGTGAACCAGGCCCCACGAGTACACTGGGTGCGTGCCGCCAGCATATGTGGGGAGATGACCCACCTTTAGAGATCCAGAAGAGAGATGGCAACATGCATAGGTCAGGGGTGGAAATGTGGGGTGGCGATTAACGAAGGGAAAGAAAATGAAACAGGCTGTGACGGAGCTACGTCACTTCATTTCATGCTTGGCGTTTGAGTGGTGGGTCCCCAGGTGGTTCAACAAGTGTATAAAAAGTGTTATTTCTGTTCAGAAACAATACGCCCTGGCCACCGCATGATGTTCTTAAGGATTATAAGGTGTTCAGATTCTGCAAATGCAAGTGTCATAAAAACCACAAAAGAAGAACTATTCCTTCAAGCTCAGGTGGACTAAAGCATTCATGAGCTGTTGGTAAAGAGCTTACAGTGCATAATTCGTTGAGATTTGGAAACTGTAGAAATGGACCTGTCAAAAACCAGCAAGAGCTGTGAGGGGAGACAAACAAACAAACAAACAAACAAAAAATTGATGCAATGAGGAGACTTGAAGAGTTCAATCAGACACCAACCAAAATTTATCATGAACAGGTTGAAGAAAAATGAAGAACTACAGAAAGTTCAGGATGTCAAAGAAGTGAAGCAAAACATTCATCTCATCTGCACCCCTTCTGCATGAATCAAACAGCTGGGAAACAAAGTGGTACAGAAATCACACCAAGGAGTGGACTTGGAAGTTGTTCCTGAAGATCTTACTGTCTGGGACCATTTCCACAAGTGCATTGGAAAATCTGCTGTAGAGACTTAAAACTTCTCAGTTATTGATTTATGTTTTACATAAGGTGACTCAAAAGAAAAGGTGATTAAATCTTTTCTACACTGTTATCTGCAAAACATCAGATATTATGAATGCAGGATTGCATCTCAATGTGCAACTTTCACTGATAGCTGTATTTATGTAAGTCATGAAAATGATAGAAAATCATAAGTGAATCGTGGACAGAAAATGCTCATGCCACTGATAAGAGCACAAGGCAGTAATTATGTAATGACTAATGATAAAAATTCATGACTAGTGATACATAAAACAGAAATTTTCATCTCAGAAAAAAAAATCAAAAATTAAAACATCAGTTATCTTACCAGCAAAAAAATGAGTTTCTTCGTGAACAGCAAATAATCGCAATTTGGGGCAAGCAAACAATAGCAAAAGTCAAAGGCAAGTCCTGCAAATAAAGGAAAGGAATGTTATTTTGTAAAGAACAAGGAGAAAGTTGGAAGGGTCATTTTGAGTGAAAGTGCATTCGACAAAAGTTGTAAGTTTAGGGCGATGATTGTTTCTCACCATTTGAGTTGCTGGGGAGTCGGCTTCTGGTGGGAGACACAATGTCCTTCTTGAGGGGGCCAATAACTGACAATTCTTTCCTAGGGAGGATTCCCCTGGGGGATCTGGAATTGACCTCGGGGAGTTCCACGTGAGAGCACCCCTGCTAGCTCCTCAACTCGGCTTTAGTGAGATTTCTCTTTATTATCACAGCAGTTATAAAAAAAAACTAGTTAGTTGGTTTATTTCCAAAACATGGGAATCATGTTAGATTTCTGTGATCAAAACTAGGAAAAGGCCCAGAAACACTCTATCCATTTTATCCTGTGAAAGGCAGCAGGTTTTCAAATGACTTTTGTCTGCGAACCCCTTCTTTGCAGGTGATGTCTTAGTTTTACGCAAAATACGTGTCGGTGTTTCCAGGCTTTCTGTTTTCTGACTGATTTGAAGTATGTCTTATTTCTGAAGCCTTTCTAGACTCGCCCTACTCAAACATACCTACGACGCAGAATGCCACTTCTTTATGGGAGATTACAATTCTCCCAGGGGGGTTTCTAATACATATCTTATTTCACTCGTTGTGTTTGAACCTTTGAGCTGTACGGATTTAACTTTGCGTCTGCACATTGTCCCATCGGGATTTACTGAATGACTCTCTTTCCCGGGATGAAGTTCTTGCTGAAAGCAGATTTTCACAAGGAAGGGTACAAGCGGGCCTAGGACAAAGATCGGAATCCTGACAGCTGTCTGGTGGAACAAAGAATCTGCCAGACCAAACGGCTGCGTCCACCCTGCACATCTGCTGCGAGCTCCGGGCCCCAGGCTCGGACCTGGGTGCGGGAGCCGGAATCTGTGGGACCCGTGCTTCACCACAGTGCGCTCGAATCAAGCGACGAAAAGGGCCGGTGGTCGCAACCTCGCCGAAGGCCTCATGACAGATACTCGGTGGACCCAGAGCAACCCAACCCCGCGGGCTAGAGCGAAACCGTTGGCAGATGTGAAGACTCGCCCTCCGGCCCCGCCCCCCGCCCCGCCCCCCTCTTCACCCCCTTCCCCAACCCCAGCCTGGGACTGACAGTCAAGCTCCGTCCCTTTAGAGTGTTCTGACCGCCAATTGGCGGTAGGACCGTGGAATCACCGCGCTGATTGTCTGCTTGCGCAGACGCGGCGGTTGGAGCCGGCACCTCGCACCCCACGGCGCCTCTCATCCCGAGGGCGGGAAGCCGGTGTGCGCTCGGAGACGTCGTTCAGTCAGGGTGAGCAGCGCCCGGGGGAGCCGGGAGACCGAAGGGAAAATGGGCGGCCTTGGCCATGCGAAACCCTCATAAAGCCTTAGGCCGAGACCTTCAAATCCCAGCCTAGGGGACCGTAGAGCTCCTTACACTGGGAGAAGTCAAATCCCATCAGCCTCGAGGGACACGAGTTCCCCTGAGCCTGAGGCACCGCTAACCCTTCACCCTGGGAACCCCTAAATATAGGCCCCACAGGAGACCAAATTCCCCAGCCTCAGAGACCCTAATAGCCCTCGTCCTGGGCCTCTCAGTCCCTTCTGCGTCAAAGACCCAGCTTACCTCGGTGTAAGGGAACCCAGTGCACTCCCACTCCTCAGCCCAGGGGTCCCAAACTCTGTCAGCCTGAACATCCTCGATGCCTTCCCCCTGGAAGACCCCAAATCTTGTCCCGAGAGACCATAACACCCCAGGCCGAGGGTCTCCAGAGCGCCTCAGCCCTAGAGCCCCACGGCCCGTGGAGGCCGAGCCTGCTTGGCGTGCGTTGTGCCGGGTCCCTCGCAGCGCCCCCGGTGGAATCCCCAGCCCCTCCTGTGAGGCCCCATCGTTGCAGCGGGAGAGGGTGGTCAGGTGACCCCACTCCCGAGACACGGGCCTCTCCGTCTCCTTGGGCTCCCTGGGCCTCACCTCTCAGAGCTCCCCGACCGGCGCAGCCACCTTTCCTGAGGTGGCCGAGCTCCGCGGGCGCCGAGAAGCAGAGCCCAGCTCGCGTTCGGCCGCTCTGTGCTGGCGGTGCAGACCTCCCGCCCACGGGCTCTACCCCATGTGCCCAGTTCCTGTGAGGTCCCCACATCTCCCTGGTCTTCTGCGTTGTCACCCCTCTCAGCATCTCCTCCTTCTACAGGCACCTTGGCCTCTGGGCTGAGAGGCTCAGGAGCCCTTCCTTGCAGTCTCTCCAGCAGGAGAGGCCTGCTTGGTGGTCCCCGCAGCATGAGGTCTGGCAGGTCCCCAGAGGAAGTCCATAAGGGAGACATAAGGAGGACAGGGCGTAAGGCCAAGGTGAGAGATAGGGGAGGCGCCACCAGCCTCCATTCAGGGTCTGACAAGGAGAGGGGCGTGGTGATATATGGTCCCCAGAGGACCACAATTCCTGGCCTGTGCCGGCGGTGGGTGACCCTCTCTGTGAAAGTGCACAAAACGGGCCGCCGGTCATGTGTGGGACGTGGGGGGAGAACAGGACACTGGCATTATCACCTGCTCTGCGTCAGGTGACAGCTAGGGCAATGCTCAGTGTCTGCAGGACAGGATGGGCAGGGAGAGAAGATCCTAATCTTTGTTTCCCAGAGACCACCCAGAGGTCTGTCTGCAGCCTGCACACAGGTGGAAAAGGAGGGCCAGCTTGAAGTTCTGACTTGTATTAGGAAATTATTGGTGGACTCCATTATTTTTCTCTAGGTCAAAGATGCTTTCAAAGACATTTCTATGCTTCTCCAAGGAAGTATGGACAGAGATGGGAGACCAGAAGAAAATCCATTACAGGAAAGTGAAAAGGAACTATGATACCCTACAGGCTATAGGTAACAAGAAGTTCTGGGTGCAGGTGAGCCTGAGAAACACGAAACACCTGTATTTGTCTGGCTCCATCTGCCTACAGTTCTCTTCTGTGTGGAGAGTGATCTAGAGGTAAATTGTGGTCTTCTGTGTCAGCGCAGAGCTGGCAAGGACAATGCAGAGCTCAGGATGCCTTATTCTAGGCTTTCCTGGGCCATCAGAGTGAGTTGCCCTGCTTTGGGGGTGCTTTGTCCCTCCAAGCTCTTCACTCTCAGGACAAAGATTTTGCTTCTTTCCAGGTCTCGGAGTCACTCGACCAGCTTTCATGGGTCGTCGCAGGCAGGCAGTCAAACCTCAGGTGGATGCCTCTGAGGATTCTGATGAAGAATGGACTCCGAGGAAGTGAGGTGATTGGCCAGGAGGACTTGGAGGTGCAGTCCTGAAACCGACCTGGCTTGCAGTCTGAGCCGCATCTGAGGAGGTAACCAGGAAACAGTGTTTGCTTGTTCAGCCAACAAGCAAGATGCAAAAGAGCATGTTATACACTAAGGGGCTAGTCACATAAAGTTTCAAAATGTGTAGAACAATTATAGATACATTAATAAGCATTAAATGTATGAAATCGGAAAGTGAATAAGAAATAACAAATTCAAAATAGTTGTCGTTATAAGAGAAGGAGGAAGCTGTCACAGGGGGCTTGGCTATGTATGCCTTGTTTAGTCATTTGTTTGTTTGTTTGTTTTTGAATTTTAAAACAGAAAGAAAAAGATCTGAAGCCATGATGGCAGAATGTTGTGATCAGACTGAATGTTGCTAGATGTAAAAATTTCTCAGTATAATTGTTCATACTTTTCTATTTGCTTAAATTGCATTGATTTTTAAAGATTATTTTTGCTAAACATTGTTAACTAAAGGGCCATTAAAGAAACCTGAAGAGCTTTCTAACACCAATCTCACCGAAGTTCAGTTATTGAATTAAATGTCCTAGAAGAAATGAATAAGATATTTATGTAAATATTTGTAATTCATTTATGTATATTTTGTCACACTACATGATCTTCCCACCCCCAAATGAACCTGGTGTTTTGTCTTGATTCTGGCCTTTGAGTCTCCCTGATGTCTCCCGCTTGTCAGAGAGTAGAAACAGCATCAGGTAAATGTAACAGAGTGAAGTCATTATGAAATAGAAGTGAGCAGCTCACTTCCTTTTCTGCTTGGGAGAGTTTAGAAGAAAGTCCATCTGTCTCAACTGGAAAGAGAGGCTGAGACTAGTTTTGAGATTCCCCATCTCCGGGTCTCTGATTCCTCAGGCTCTTCAGAGTAGTATAAGAGATCTATGAACCCAGCGTGTGGGTATCCACAGGTTTTGACATGAAAAGAGAGTTTACCATACATCCACACAACTTATCTGGACTCAGTTAAAACCCACAGCCCCGTAAATTTATTTTTTTATTTCACTTTTTAAAAACATCATAAATTTACTCTTACAGTTTTTAAGGGTACAGTACAGTATTGTTAACTATATGACCATTGAGGTACAACAGATCTCTAGAGCTGCCTCGTCTTTCGTGACTGAAAAAAATTCTACACCCATTTAAAAACTCCCCATTTCCTTTCCCCCAGGCCCTGGCAACCACCATTTTATCTTGTTTCCATGATGTGATTACTTTAGGTACGTTCTGTAACTGGAATCATGCAGTATTTGACTTTTGTGATTGGTTTACTTCACTTAATGCAATGACCTCAAGGTTCATCTATGCTGGAGCTATGACAGGGTTTCCTTCTTTGTTAAATCTAAACAGGATTCTGTTGTATGCAAATACCACATTTATTGTATCCATTCATCAATCGTGGGACGTTAAGGTTGCTTTCCCGTCTCGGATACTGTGAATAATGCTAAAATGGCCATGGGTGCACAAATATTTATTCAAGATTCTGTTTTCAGTTATTTTAGATACTTATCCAAAATTTGAGTTACTACATCACATGGCTGTATTTGTAATTTCCTGAGGAACCTTTATGCTGTTTTCCATAGTGTCAGAACCATTTACATTCCCACCAGTAGTGTGTAAGGGTGTTAATTTTTTCTCATTCTTGCCAACATTGAGTTTATTAAAAGAATGTACATAATGACACACATCTTGGGTTGGGTAAGACACTGTGGATACCATCCATGCAGCATGACAGGTGCTAAGGATTTCTATAGAACAGGGCAAGATGTACTGGAGTGTGACCCACATCCAAGTAAGGGGAAATGCCTGCCTGGAGAAGAGCAATGGACTGTTCGAGGAACCAGCGTAGGGGAGGGGTTGGTCAGACTGTCTCTGGGGACTTATGGGTAGCAATCTTTGCTCTGGCCTGTATCCAGCTGGATCTAGCTCAAGGGTCCCACAGCAGTCATGTCATGAAACAGTCTCTCTACCACAATGTTGAACAGTAGTGTCGAGACTCAGCATCCTTACCTTGTTCTTGATCTTAGAGGACACGCTTTCAGTCTCTCACTGATGAGCGTGATATTCATATGTGACCGTCCTTGCGTCAAGGTATTTCCTTCTAATCCTAGTTGGTTGAGTGTTTCTGTCATGAAAGGCCAACTTATTTTTAAAATAAATGCAATAGCTACCTTATTAACATAGGATAAAGTGTACATGAGGCTTTGTCTATTTTTTTTTTTTTGAACATTTTAAGAAAATTAGTTGATGCGTGCAACAGAAGTGTAGGCCTTAAGGAAACCATTCAGAAACCATTTTCCAATCACCCTTGGATTGTCCTTGTACTCTCTGATTCAGGGTTCTGTGTCCCTAATAAGAATCTACAGAATTTGGAAACATTTACCAACCAAAACACTGATTTCTTATCACCTTTTAGTCCAACCTTCTTGGGCGGCCTTTGGAGTGAAACAGAGTAAACCCCAGAAGGTGAGTATTTCCCCAGTCCTATGGACAAGAAAATCTTCCTCATGGATCCAAATTTAGGTAAGAGTGGAAAAATACAGAGTATCCTAGAAACTGCTGCCATCCATTGCTGATCTGTTAAACAGTGACTGATATCTTTGTTTTAATAGTTCATACATCAACAATAGGGCCTGCCACTTGTTTTGTTTTCACAGTATTTCAGCATTTCTTTTAAGAATTAGACATGACTAAACTCATTCACACCTTTTGATGTGACACCACTGTGAGGTGGGTACTATAGCCCTCACCATTTATAGATGAGGAAACTGAGGTTTCAGCGGCACAGAAACGTTTGCTTCTAAGTCTGAGGTCACATTTTCAGTGATATTGCAATTGAATCCAAAGCTCCTCACAAACTCACTAAAACTTGTGGGGAGCCGCCCTGGAGAAGGAACTGGATATGGTTCTGGGCTGGCGAGGGAGCTGCCATTGCACTCTGGTGGTATCTGTTTACAGATAAAAGCTCTCTGTGCCCACAGTTCCCAGGACGTTTTCCTGTGAACATAGCCCTTGGATGCAGTTGAAGGCATATGACACCAAGTAATAGATTCTATGCACATAAATAAAAGTTTAATAAATATACTGTTCCCAGGAGACTGTTCCCAAGAGATTGTTCTCAGGAGATGATTTGTCTGTATCTTGGAAATGATAAATGTATGAAAAGCCTCTGTAAAATAAAGACGAGGTCAGTTCCTTAGAACTGAACCTCTCGACCCCATACTTTCTGTCTCTCTCTTCTTCTTCGCCACAAACTGTTGTCTCTTTCAGGACCTGAGTGTTGCTGGCAGGCTCCGGCAAAAACTGTCATGGTTTTATAATGCTCTCTTATCCACATGTTTACTTCGTTCATCTGACTGATTTTTTCATTCAGCCTCAGATCTTTTCTGCTCTGCTAAAGAGAGATACGTAAGACCCTCTAACTAAGGGAAGCTCACTGACACACAGGCAGTTTGTACAATGGGTGATCCCAGATGAAGGAGGGTATGAACCCCAGCCTCAGAGCCACATACTCTAAGAAAAGGACCCTCTGAGGAGCTCCAGGGTTGATGATCACAGATAATAACAGGCATAGGGACTTCACATAGGTCACACACTAGAAATTCATGTCTTTGGAACTGTTTTCAAATGCCTGTTCCTCTTGGAGGAAGTGACAACTTCTTTCTCTGAGCTCCAATTAGGCAACTCTCTTGCAGTTTAAAATTGTTTGTTTAGTCTGTCTACCCATGTACTGTGAACTCTTTGAGAAGCTGGCCCATACCCGATTCTCCTCAGAAGTCCCAGGACCATTTCATGGCCCTTGAGGACCCCTGAATGTTTTCTGAATGAGTGATTTCACATTTACAGATGTGAAAGAAAGTCAATCAATGCTGAAGATAATATTCGTGAGTTAGGGTTCAGATATGGAGAGGGCAGAGGGAAAAATTGATAGCAGGACTGTAATCTCACATTCATACTGTGTTAGATAGCTCACAGAACACTTCGGTGAACATTACGACATGTTGTGTTCACCGTGAAAATAGTTTAGAATTAATATGTTATGGACTGGGAAACTGAAGAGAATTAGCTGGTGGTACACCCTTATTCAAACTTAATTGATGGGAGCCAGCCAATCAAATCATAAATATTTTTTCCAAGATATAGCAAATTGCAACTTTTAGCATCATTTTCTTTGTTGTCTAGATATGTTTCTGACAACCATTTCATTGCTCTATTCCCAATCTCCCTCATTCTTTTATGGAGAAAGTTGAAAGGGCCTTAGGGCACGGATTCTAGTCTTGGCCTCCCTACTTGTATAGGCCCTTTCTTTTCCCTATCACCTCTATAATCCCCAGGTACTTACAAGGGTTATTGAAGTACTATTTAAAGTCATGCAAGTGAAAACACATCATAAGCCCTGAAGAATGCATGTTATCTGTTAATATGTCCCTCTCACATTGAAGGCAGTGCCCAGGATGCCACTGAGCAATGAATCCAATGTGAGGGAAACGTCAGTAATAGCAAATCTACTGAAGGAAAGTGGTTCAGAACAGGACCAGACAGCAGTGTCCTTTCCTGGAAAAGCAAGTGCCTCCAGACAGCACTCTAGATGAAAGTTGGGTAAGAGAAAATAATTTGGGTGATTTAGTTCCTTTAAGTCCTCTGGAAAGGTTGATCAGTACAGCCTTGGTATGTGGGGTAGGCTTTGGCCTGGGTTTAAACTGAGCTAAGCAGAGATCTGAAGTTAGTGCTGGGGCTTTGGGCAAATTTTATATGTTCTCTCAGCTCCAGAATGGTCATCTGTAGCGTGAAGATAAGGATGCATAGCTCATATATTGCTTCAGAGCATAAAATTAAATTTAAAAGACTTGTCATGTGCAAGTTGCTCAATAAACCCATGTGATAATATGGGCCATACTTTCTTCATGTGGTTTGCCCACACCTTGTCTCAGTGCCTAATACATAATGTGCCCTCAACAATTATTTTCTGAATGCATGGGTATGTGGCTTAACCATGTTGTGAACAGGAAGGTTGCGAAGTTAAACCTGATAATGGGAAGGGCTAGAAACTAGAATTAAATCAGCCATCTGTGGTCCATGTAGATTTTTAGTCTCTCAGAACCAAGACTTAAGGGAGGAAAATACCAGAGTATAGAGCAAAGCAGGTGATAGTTTAAAGGGAGGAGATTTCATGTTTTCTAACAAAACAGGAACTAGTACTTGAGACCCCACCGACCTCATTCGCCTACCCTTCTCCAACTTAGGACTCAGAAGAAAGGGGGTTGAAGTGAAGACATACAGCTTCCAAGAAAGGACGCACTGTGTATACCAAGAGGACAGCGAGCCCCAGGATGACGACTACCTGTGTAAGTGACTCTCAGAGGAAGGCTGTTTCGTCTTGATACAATACTTTCATCCTTCCCACGACCTGGGGTACGGGATGGAGGCTCAGTGACGTGTGTGCTCAGGCTCTGTCTGATGCTCTCACGTGAAGGGACACACATGACACCTTCCCTAATCCCTGTTGCTCTTGCCTCTAGACTGTGAGAAGTGTCAGAACTTCTTCATTGACAACTGTGCTGCCCATGGGTCCCCATATTTGTAAAGGACATTGGGCATTTCAGCCGTGCAGCCCTCACTCTGCCCCCTGGGCTGAGAATCGGGCCATCAGGCATCCCTGAGGCTCGGATTGGAGTCTGGAATGAGGCGTCCAATCTACCACTGGGTTTGCTCTTTGGCCCCTATGAGGGCCAGGTAATAGAGGGTGAAGAGGCAGCCAAAAGCAGGTACTCCTGGCAGGTGAGAAGCAGCGACCCCTGACCCTTTCCATGGCTTTCCACCTCTCCTCTGCACCGGTGGGCCCTCACCTCCTCCAGGCCGGGGCTTGAATAGGGATAATGTGGTTGGCTCTGAAAATAGAGTAGACTTCATGGACAAACTAACTCAGAAGTGTAGATCATGAGTAAGAAGCATGTCAATGTGGGCACAGCTGACAGTGGCATCCATGGAGGCTGACGCACCTGATGACATAGAGTTAAATGATTCTTCTGACTGTCACCTCCCCATCAATAAAGGCTTTAACTTATTTTCCTGTGCCTCAGATCACCAAAGAAAGAGACTGCTATGAGTATGTCGATGGGAAGGATGAGCCCCAGGCCAACTGGATGAGGTGAGGCCAGTAGGTGTCTGGGCCCCAGAGTCCACCCCTCCCCAGCAAGCCCCCTACCCTTTCCTTCTCATCGTACCTCCCTCAGTGATCCTCTGAAGTCCTCTCTTCTTGTTCTCCCTACATACGGTGCTTGTTCATGTCAATAGACATTCAGGTAAAAGAGGAGATAAAATATAATATGTCTGAAAAATATAAACCTTTATACTAGACAATATTTGGGCACTGGAAAAAATCTCAAGGACCCTCCATTCACTGGGAACCCTGGTTTCACACTTTATCTAACAAACATTTATAGAGCACTTTGTTCCAGTTAAGACAATGGAATTTATTACTGAAACAGATCATGCAACCCATATGCTTATGAGGATTTATTACAGACAAACATGAAACAGTTAACCTTAGAAACATTTGACCATAATTTTCCTGTTCTGTGGGAAGTGCACAGCACCAGGATAGCATCAAATAAGGAACTTTTAACCCGTGACAACTGCAATGCAACCTGGCCTCACTCTCACTAGAACTGGGTTCTGAGGCCTGCAAAGATGAAGTACAGGGCGGTCGTGGGCCTCTTTGCCCCTTCTCTTTTATCAGGACTTAGAGACTGTGAGGGACTCTTATTGTTGTGTAACTGTGCTAAGACAGAGACCTCCCAGGGCAAGGGGGAGTGTTCTCTGCAGTACGAGTACTGTGAGCAGGACTCAGAGATGGGCGTCCACCGAAGAATGTGAGAGAGGCTTAGGTGTGGACAGAAGGTTCCCCGGGAGTGTGGTGGAGAGTGGGCAACAGCAGAGCATGACAGCCACAGGCATCAGGTGAGGAGCTGAATGTGGATCTGACAGACGGGGAACTTGGCACCTGTGCTTTTCTTTCCTTCCACCTGCTTCAACCCAGGTATGTGAACTATGCCCGTGATGATGAAGAGCAGAACCTGGTGGCCTTTCAGTATCATGGGCAGATTTTCTACCAGACCTGCCAGGTCATCAGGCCCAGCTGTGAACTGCTGGTCTGGTATGGGGACGAGTATGGCTAGAAGCTGGGCATCACGTGGAGCAGAGAGCTCACCGCAGGATGAGATGGCTTTGACTGTTTTTCAAAATGGAAAGAAAAGAAGGAATTCTCTTTGGAAATGTTCATGGTCCAACTGTTAGAGTAAACTCTTATCTTAAGTCAGTAAAATTTCAAATCAGACGCTCCAGAAATTAAAGATTTACGTCATATGCCTTTGACTTTCAGGAAAAACTTTCATATTTGTTATTTTTCCCCTAACTTTTAAAAATATTTCATGCACAAAATATATTAACACTGTGTAGTGTCAAGAGGCTTAGAAGCAAAAAAATAAAAAATAAAAAAGTTTTCAAGCACTTACCCATTCTTTCACCAAGGTTGTTTCTTCTCACCTTATCTGCTATTTCTTCTTAATTTACTCCATATGTCTAAATGAAATTTGTCTGTTAACATGAATTCATTCACTATTTTAGTCAGTTGTCATGTGAGTTTCTGCTCTGTGCCTCACAAGGTCCTGGAGCTGGGAATGCAGACTGAACATGATGATCAGAGTCATCACTCCTGAGCATCTCAGAGTGAAGGAGGGAAACACGGGTGCACACACATGTGTGACATCAGCAGTGGCCCGGGTTCAGTGTGAGTGCAGGCAGTGGGGCAAATGCTCAAGGAGGGCACTCTCAGGGGAGAACACTGATAGACACCTGTGGGTAAAGCATCCAGGCAGAGCAGGAATGAGGTGGGCTCTTTGAGGACTGGCCGAGGACCACTCACATCTCAGTGTGGAGGGTAAGGATGGAGGTTGGAGAAAAGTCTAGCAGCCCAGAATGTAGAACTCATGATCCAGCTAAGACACTGAGGACTTTTCTGAGTGAGGTAGGACAATGGTGCCACTTTCAGCTAAAGTGGCATGTTCTTTGACATAACGTTGTGCTTTGTGAATGTTTGGAAAACAGGCTTGCAGTGGGGAAGGCCTTTGGAGATGCCTTCATCTTCAGGTGAGAGAGGAAGGCAGAGTGGTTGAAGATGGATGGGAACCAGGGCTGTGGGAAGTAAGGTTGGGACATATCGTGCAATATGACTTCCTGTTGTACTTAAAGTGGGCTAATATCGACTGAGAGAAATCAAATATGACTACTTGCTGTGAGGCTTGAGGAAGGAAATGCTTTCACTTTATGACTGGTGGAACACTGGAGAGAGGCAATTCATGACCTAGGCAGGGCAGTGGGAGCAAGAGTCCCATAGTCTTTCAGCCTAGAAAATGAGGTAAAATGAGGCAAGCTTAAGGATACCTTGAGATCGCAGAGGAATGGCAATGATGGAAACACATGCTACAGGCGAGGCTATCAAGGGTTTGGAGCAGGCCCTGTTTATGGGCAAGGAGAGCAAAGGGGATTCCAGCCGTAGTCCTTGGCTTGAGGGTTGGGAGAGATTATTGTGGGATGTTCACTAGTCAAGAGATGAGTCTTAGTCTTTTGCAAACCCATCATTTGTGGGAAATCAGTCTCCTACTTCAGCTCCATCTTTTATGGGTGTGTGCGTGAGTTTCTGTTTTGTATCCTGTTCCATTTTAGATTGAAATCCTTTTTCAGTCAGTGGGACCTGGATTGCTCTGTCTTGTCCAATCTGAATCCCATTTCCTGATGGAGATCCGGGCCCAGAGGGGTCCTCAGTCAAACGAGTCATTTTGAATGGGAGACTCGGTTCAGGTTTACTCACACAGGCTCCCTGTAACCACTACTCCATTTACCTTCCATTCATGTACGTTTCCAGGCTAAGCAACTCCTGACTTAACAGGTTTTTTTCCCATCATTGGACATCATCAAGGACAATTCCACCAAGTCATCCAGAGCGTTCTCATCTCTCAGTGGAATAAAATGGCTGCAGACACTGTCTGAGTGATCTGGGTCTTAAGAAACCAAATTCATCAGAGTAAATCTGAGTTATGGTGTGATGCGAACAGAGACGCTGGGATTGATGTATAATCCTGTGGGAGGGGAGCCCACAGACGGCCATGATGGTCACCTCCACATCCCTCCGGACCCCTGCCCTGTCCTGAAAGGTTGAGCAATTCAAGACGAATGGAGAGGTCTGCTCCCTCATCCTCCTTGTCAGCCACAAACCACATTCCTAGCGTGACCCCAGCCTCCAAGGTGGCCCCAAGTTCACCTCTACCATCCTCCAGAGTTCCCCCTTCAAAGAACAGGGCTGTTCTGTGATGTGAACACAACGTGGGCAACTCCCTGGGTTTCCTGATAAGGAGGCATTCAAATCACTGTCTCTCAGCCTTGTGCAGGGAGCTAGCATTCACCTGCCCCTGCAGCCCAGCCGGCATCTGCCGGCAGCCACCTCCTGGTATTCTAAGAGGAGACTCAGAGGAGTGAGTCCTGCCTGGCCCCTGCTGGGCTCTGGGTCTCCTGTCTCCTGACAGTCCTTTCCTCATGACACCTGGAGATTCCCCAGGGCCACTCCACCCATATCTTCTGGTTTCCCCGGCACTTCCACCTGACACCACTTTGTCCTGGATGAGACAGGTCAATAGTCCTTGGATGAAAAGGATGTCAGCAGCTGAGGCAAACAGGACAGTATGGCCAGCTGCCTCCAATGAACACTCTGCATTGTGACCACAGTGGCCACCGCACCTATGGCCAGCCCCTCCTGCTTTCGGCTGGGCTGTTCTGCCACCCAGGTGAGGGTGCTGCCAGCTTGCTTGGGGACCTATAGCAGGGCAGCACCATCAGCCAGGAACCCAGAAGAGCAGTGTGACCTGCATAGCGGAGCCAGGCAAAGGTCAGTGGGGGCTGAGCAGGCGCCAGGGTTACCTTGTTTAAAACTTAGAAAATGCCTCTTTGGATGCCCCCAACCCCACCCCGCAACCCTAATCCCCACCCCCAGCCCTAGCTTCCCCCAGCCTCACCCACCTGGCTCCAGTAGACAACACTGCCTGCCTTAGCTCCACTCCATCCCGGCAGGTACCCTGGACTCACCCACTTCCAGCCCAGGAGGAAACTCCGAGGCCCCGCAGGTCTGTTCGCCCATTTTGCCCCTCAGGCCCTATCCTGAGCGAAGTCCCCTGGGGCCCTCCTGGTGGGCACTGAGGTGACCGCTCCCTTCCCCGTTTAGTCAGAAACATTCCTGCCCCGCTCCTAGTCCTGAGATGTGTTATGCGCGGACAGCGGCAGGCCCTGGAAGGTACCTGTTCCTGTAGGCTGGAGGCTGGTTATGGGTGTGGCCGTGCCCCTGACCACCTCTAGCTGTTCAGAGTGGACCAGGAATGAGCTTGGGGCCCGCGGTCAGGCTGTGCATGGTCCAGCAACACCCGGGCCAGGCCTAGACTGTGGTTCCTGTCCCATGGTTTGCCTGACACTAAGGTTTGGAGTGACCCATGAGCCAGGGCACAAAGAGGTGGATTCTGAAAGAACAAGAAGACCCAACTGGCCATCCTGGCCAGTGCTGGACAGCTGGAAAGGGGCCGGAGGGGTCGACCTGCCAATCAGAAGGGCTCTTTAGCAGCTAGGTGAAAGGGAGGGCGCCCTAGTGGATGTGATGGGAGACAGGTCAGTGTGGTTTACCAACTGTACTTCTGATGTAAAATACAGCACATACTGTGTGTACAATAGCTTGCCATTTCCCCCCCAAAATACCATGGCTAAAACTCCACCCTGGATATAGACTCTAAGAAATTGAAAATGGACGTTCTCAAAAAGAACTTCTCCATGAACATATGTGGAAGTGATACTGTAGAAGAACAGGTGTTAAAATGATTTAATTGGCTATCAAATGGTGAATGAATAAACAAAAATCAATTCTGTAAAATTACTAAAGTAAAAAGCTGCAGAGCAAGTAGAAAAGGCTATGTCAAATCCTCAAACAAACATAGAATTATTGTGGGATACAGTGGTTCCACTTAATGTTAAAATGCCAAAATATTTGAAATCAGGAACATGAACACATATCTCTACAGCCATATTCACAGCAGCATGATAGCCAAAAGGTGTAAACAACCCAGGGTCCACTGATATGCAGACCAAAGGTGGCATACACACAGAGGACCAGTAGTGAGCTTTAACACAGGTAATTCTGCCCCAGGTTACAACATGGATGCACCTTGAACTCATTTTAAGTAAGATTAAGACCACCACAGATGGACAAATA
Organism: Cynopterus sphinx; assembly: GCA_030015415.1. Lineage (NCBI taxonomy): Eukaryota > Metazoa > Chordata > Mammalia > Chiroptera > Pteropodidae > Cynopterus > Cynopterus sphinx. Next base: position 67,372 of record JAKZJJ010000153.1, read on the forward strand.
TCCTATGATTCCCCAGGTCCACAGTAACTACAGATATCAAAATCTCAGACATGAACTACAAACTGGTTCACAGAGACTAGATAAAGGAATAAACAATTACTATTTCTTGGATACAGGTACTCTGGAACAAGAAAAAAATTCTGAGGATGGATCGTGTTGATATTTCTACGGCACTGAAAATGAGTTAAATGCAATAAACACGAGTGCTTCAAATACTTTAAATGGTAAATGTTTTTTCATGCAGTTAATCAGAGGGGAAAAATGCACAAAGAAATTCTGATACAATACATAAAACACCAAAAACATCCAAAGTAAAACGAGCTAGCTCTGTCATTAAAATAAATAAATAAAGATTGGGGAAATAAGTCTCAGTAACCACTTCAGTAAAGTGGAAACAGGTCAAAATTGAAAAACAAAATAAAACAGAAGAAAACATTTTCTACATTCGGGCAGGTGTTGAGAGCTTAACACAGCTTAATTAGGTGGAAACAACTATGATGTCATTATTGAATCACGAGATGAGACCCTGGAGTGGCACACCTGTCTTGGATAAACTGAACAGGTCTCCTGTGTCTGAAATAGCAAATCTAGAAAAGCAAGGACCGCTGCGGAATCTGAGTGCAGGGAAAAAAAAAAAAAAAAAAAAAACCCTACACTGTTATGGAAAGCTCTCCAAACTTTTCTTGATTCGAAACAACTGTGCCAACACCATGCCAGAAAAACAGAAAAGGAATTACAGAAGAGTAGTATGCAGATGCGGTTCCCTCAAGGCAAGAAAGCTACCCTTACTGTGCTGCTCATGCTCACTGGAGACATCTGCCACTCTATCAGTAGCCCTGTACCAGGTGTTGGGAATGAATGACACAGCCTGCAGTACATGCAGTGGAATGTTTCTATTACAGTATTCCACAGTCTGACCCCCAAGAAGCAAACCAGTAATCAAAAAAGGGTGCTGTCAGCATAACAACCAACACAGGGATCAATGGAGCATAACAGAGCCCAAAACTGAACCCACACCATTGTCGCTGGGGTTATCAGACAGCTGCATGAAAAATGACACTGAGCACTAGCTGACAAAACAAGAAAAATGAATTGTCCGCACCAGCCCTCGCTTTACTGGGGCCAAGAAGATGGATGCTTCTATGCCAACCCCTCAGGACTATTTGCACATGAAGAAGCTTCCCCCTACCTGTTCTTCCTGTGGCTCAGACTCTCAGAAAGATTCTGAGGTAAACCAGGTACAGACAGGGTCCCACCTCATCCCAGAAACTCAGCACCTCCAGGACCAACACTGCACTGAGTGAAATTTCCCCAGAACTGCGAGTCATCATGGCTGCTTTCACACCAGTGTTTCAGAAACTTCTCCCCTAAGAACTGCTTGCTTTTTAAGTTTGGCCTGAGAACTGGTCTGAAGTATTCATTCACATAAACCAGCCCGGACAAAGTGTTGGTGAGAACTGCACAGGCTGAAGTGTGACTCCCTACACTAGGTGCTCGCACAGCCCCCTCTGCTGCTCACACAGTGGCACAGCTGAAATGGATGAGTCAACTCTGAGACGAATCTGAGCCATGCACCAGGAGGACCCCTCTGCCACTCACAGCCTTGCGGGAAGAGAGAGACCCCAAGACTCAGCTAGTTCCTTATGCACGGACCTCCTCTGCCCCTCACAATATAGCAGAAGCCAGGATGGAGTGTGCCCCTCTAAGACTCTTCTCAACCGTTTCTCCAACCTCCTAGGTCCCTCACATACCAAGTTTAGTCATCAAAAAGAGTTTGCCTCAAGATCTCTGTTCCCAGGTTTGACAGCACCCCGTAGCCCTTCTGATACTGGGCTTGTGCAAGACGGGACAAATCACTTTCTGTATTCCAGGCACCCTTTCCACTTCCCCTCACTTCCTAGAGCAGGGATAGAGAAATCACCTCCAAGAAAGTCTCTATTGTCCCCTACCAAACTGGGAAAAAAAAGAGGGTCTATGAAAAGTAACCTGGACAGGGTGCTCAGATCAAATTCCTACGTGAGCCAGGTCCTGGTGGGTAATCACAACCCTAATCTATCACTTTTATGACATGTTTTAAACCAGCCCTGTCCATTGATGTTCTGCAGCTAGCTAAACACACTTTTAAGTAATAACTGTAATCATGTTGAATAGAGTATCAACCCTAGATCAGACACGTTCATTAGCTCCCTGGAATTCATCACTGCCTTTCCTTTTACCACCTACATGTGATCTTCCTTATGTTCCCTCCATGCTTGCAAATGCATGAAAGCAGCAGCAAAACTGATCCACCAAAGCCTTTGAGATCTTGCTCTCTACCTGATATCATCAGTTTGGCTCAGATTAACTCCTATAAATATTTTCTACAGTTTTAGAGATTTTTTGCATTTACACCAGGCACCCACCCTGCTCCTCACACACTGGCTGGCACCAGATGGACGAACTGCCTGCAGATTTTTCCCGCTCCCTCCCCCCCCCCGCCTTTTTTTCCAGGATACTCCTCACACATCTGATAAAATCAAGATGAAGAATTCACCTCCAGGATGCTCCTCTCCTCTTCCCTGATTATCTGCTCTCCCCTTCACACACTGGGTTGTACTGGGATAGATTTTTTCTACCAATTCTCTACTGCTTTCTTCCCCAGGCTCTCCGCTCTGCACACTTCACCTTTTGGGTAAAACTGAGATGGACAGATGATATTCAGAGCTGTCCTAACCCTTCCTTCCCCCCAAATTCTCTGCTCTCTACACGCTGGACTGGAACAAAGGTAAATGTACTTCTCTTCACCCATGATAACAGGAGCCGTTTTGCCTCGCACCTGCCAGAATGAGGGACATGTAATCTGAAAAAGAAATACTTGAGAAGAGTTTCTGGTAACTGATTGTCCTATAGTTATAAATACATTAAAACATAGCATCTATTTCAACATAGGGATCTCTGATGCATACCACCTTTCAAGGAGGAGCTTTCACTGACCTGCCTGCCACCAGCACTGAACTGCCTTCTGAGGACAAGCCAGAGCAGAGCAGAGCAGAGCAGAGCACCTAAACACAACAATTTCTAGAGCAACAGAGAACAGCTATCTAACTGAACAGGGAACGGCTTCAGAGTAGCCCCACTTTAGGCCCTCTTTGCCATGATGCTTCATAATTAACCTGTAGCGCTACACTAAACTGCTCCAAAACCTGTCTGTTCACAAATTAGATGTTTTCAGTGAATAAAGTGTCCATCTTCACTGGACCCCACCTTAGACATCCTGTTGGCATTGGAATCAACGACCTTTGGTTGACAGATACTGATGCTGTGGCCAGACTTGAGACACCAAATACAGGACTAGACCCTAGAACCTGGACACAACACCAAAGTACACCCCAGACCACGGGACCTGAACACAGCAGATTGAGGGCCCTGGATGCAAGCTGTGTACAGAAATCAATAATAAACTCCTATGCACTGGAATCAAAAATAAACAAAGCCCTGGGCACCAGGGCCAAAAACAAACCCCAGATCTGGGATACAGAAGACCAGGAGTCAGACACTTGACATAGGGACAAAGAGACCCTGGACACCAGATTCCAGACACCAGACCTTGGAGCCAGAGCAGGATCTGAAACCTAGACATGGACACTGGCCCCGCAGCCAAACTCGACCAGACCCCATGCCCCAGACAAAAGATGAAGAGCTGGACTATAAACTGTTCCCTCAGAATCTGGAGATGAACCCCTAACAATAAGTAGGACCTTAGTCAGACCCCAAAATCAAACCCAGACTCTGACCCTAGTCACCAAATGCCAGATGACTGAGGTGAATGACAAACCCCAGACACAGACCTAAACCAAATAAATGAACCCTAGACCCAGAACCAGGCCACAGAATGAAACAGATCCCAGACCACGTACCAGAATCCTAACCTCCTACCCTGAGTCTAACCACACACAGTACAAACACACAATTCCCAATGCTATACCACTTACACCCCTGAACTGACAAATGTTCAGTTTACCCAGACTGAAAATATTACAGTACAAAAGACCAGGACATTAAGTCAACCACAAGAGAAACAATAGACACTGGATGAATGAGGTTTCTGCTGGCAAAGCACAGCATATGCCAGTCTCAGGAGTGTACTTTGTTCTATCAACAGTTACAGGGTGAAAACTACCACTGCTCGATGAGGACCTTGAATAAATTATCCCTTGGTTCTAGGTTTGAAAGAGGCACAGAAGAAAAAGCGTGATGCTTTTCTCTTTTGAGTATTCTCTCATCCGATAGCTCAGATTGGTGGCTGCTTTGTTAAAACTATGAAAAAGCAGTAGTATCCCTTTCAGGCTTCAAGATTATTGCTAGAAACTGTAGAATCTTTAACTTAAGAATATTCAAATTCAGATGCCCTTCCTCTTGTTCTAAATCTGTGATCCATACTTTATATGTCGACTGTTTGACTAAAATGTGTTATTGAAAAGTTTAATTTTTAGGAGTACGTCAGGTATCACTTTTAGGACAAATGACCATCAAAATTCCATTTCTTTTTTTTTTTTTTTTTTTGCATGTCGGTTGTAAATAAAATATATTAGTGACATAGTCTCTGTGCAGATACTCATGTCAAAAGTTAAACATTTTCCAACTCCAAATGGAGTAAATAACTGATACTTTTAACAGCCTGCATGGGATTCCCTATGTCCTCTATTCATGGGAACTATCACAGCAAGATATCCCAGACCCCTTTATCCTGTGCATGTATCTGGTCAGGATTTGCCTTGTGCTGTGGGATACCAGTGTTGGTTATTGGAACTTATGTACTGTGAGTGAGGGTTGAGGCAATGACTTCTGGGGCCTTAATTTCCAAATCTCCTGTCACCTGCTCCCCCCTCTGCATGTATCTTTGTGTGTGGCTAACTTTTCCAATATGTACATTTTTACATTAGGTAGATTCTTAATCATCTTTTCTTGGTTTGACTGTATGTTATTTTGACATTCTTGCAAGTACAGTATTAAGGGATAAGGTTTCTATAAAAAGCTCAACAAAGAACAAAAATAACATGCTGAGAGGGGTGACATATCTCACATTAATAAAATAATGTGAATACAAGTACAAATAAAAATGATCAAAAATAACTTGGTAAGGTTGTAAAGAGAGAAATTAACCAGTAACATGGTTCTTGATCACCATGATCAAGTAATAGATAATATCAGCAACAGTGCATGCTGTGCCTTTAAATGACCAATGGCACCATTCTTTGTTCACAGTATCATCATCACAGGTGAGGAGTCCACTGTCCTACTTTCTGTAGGTCTGCTCCAACATCTCGAGAGATGGACATTTTTCTGCTCCTATGCCCTTAGGGAACCACGTTCCTATATACAGTGTGTTGCCGCCAGCAAACAAATCCTGTAATGCATGCCCACACATATAGAAGAAAAAAACTGAATTAAGAGCCTAGAAATCAACCCATCCCTCTAAGATCACTGGATGTTTGACAAGGGCGGAAAACATAGACTTGAGTACAGGAGACTCCTTTCAGCAGAGGGAGCTAGCCCACTGACTACCATCTGTAGGGGAATGAGATTGGACTCTGACCTCACAGTACGTAAAGATGAACTTGAAATATATCATAGGCTTAAATATTCATCTAGAAGAGAGCATGGGGATGAATCTTCAAGCCCTTTTATTTAGAGATGGGTTCCTCGATCTGGCATCAAACAATAACCAATGAAAAAGACAAAAAATTGCTTTGAGATTAAAACCTTCTGGCATCAAAAGAATCTATCCAGGAAGTGAAAAGACAACCTACAAAGAGGGAAGAATTTCATGTAATAGATCTAATGAGAGTCTCTTATTCACAATAAGAAACTCTTACAACTCTTAGACGGAAAGATGAACAACTAAACTTTTAAAATGTACCAGAATAGACCCTTCTCTAGAAAAGACAAAATGTTCAATAGGCCCAAGAAAAGATGTCAGATATGAGTCATGATGGAAATACGCATGAAAACTACTATGCCACGGCCACTTCACACATCCCAGAGTCACTATAATCCAGAAAACCAATAATGACTAATGTTGACATTGATGGAGAAAAAAATAAAATCCTTAAACATTGCTTGTGAAAATGTAAAATACTGTAATCTATGTCCACAATAGTTTTCAATTCTCACCACTCAGAACTTTGTCTGGCTGAATGAATCCGCTCCTCGATATTTATCTCCCAAAATAGAAAACAGGCATTTAATTGTTTAAAAGTGAATATCTTTGGCATCATTGTTCACAGAAGCAAGTAAATATAATTGATTCTGGCCCATCTACATTTGTAGTACAAATAAAGAAAGTGATTCTGAATTGTTAAAGCAGCATTCTTCAGATTGATACTTATAAACAGAATTAATTTCTTAAATGTATTACCTCATAGTACATAACTTTTTATGTGGCAAAAGACACATCTACAAATAGAACCAAATATACTTGCTTCTTTTAAGATAAAGTTAATAAATCTGTCCCATACTTTGTGTTTTATTACTTTATCTTATTTAGAAAAGTTCAAGATATTTAGTCAGTCTGTCACTTTACTAACCAAGCAAAAATTTCAAGTTTCAAATTATTAGATACGCAGGAAAACTTATCCATGTACATACATCTACATATACCTATAGATATATGCATAGACATATGCACAATGTAATTACAGCTAATATTTTACATATAAACCATTTATTTGTACCTAAATTTGTTTAAACTGAGATTTCAAAGTGTGCTAATACCTGACCTATTTTCTTGCCACATTTTTAACAGAAAACATGACCTTATTTCAGTGAACCCAGTAAAAATACATTTCATGATAAGAACATAAAAACATGTCCATTTAATCAAATCAAGTTTTCTGCCAATTAGATATTAAAAGCCAGCAATAACATACAAAGATAGAAAACATCTTACTTGTTTAGAAGTTGGTCCACATCGAAGGATCCATGGGCCATGGAAGGTGGGATTTTGGATTTTAATAGTGACTCGTACCAATGAGCCTCTTCAGAGCTCAACCAAGGAAAGGAAATGACTCCATAAAACAGTAGAAAGAATGCAGCCCTCACAGATTCAAAGGATTGCTCCCAGAAACAAAGATTACAGACCTTCCTGACACAGGCTGTCAGGATGGCAGAGTGCACATGGTGTCTCAGATCCCCACCAGCCACAAACCAGCTCTTTCATGGCCCTGGGTGAGCTTTACCATGATAGTACTTTCACAGCATCGAGAGGTAAGGGAAGGTGGAGTTGACAATGGTCTCTTTTGGGCTGAGGCCCCTCGTGGCACCCTCCTCCCCTGAGAGCTGGCAAGGCCAGCCACCAGGTACATGAGGATCAGTGCACCTTGCAGATGGCTGACACCAGAAAAGATCACTTGTCACAGAACCAAACTCCTATAACATAGACAAGACAGAAAAAAACCTTCTCTGGTTTAGAGAAAAGAACCCACACTATCTCTACAGATAGCTGTGTATAGAGAACACTTTCACTCCTGAACCTTGAGGCCGCCTGGAATAGCAGGCTCATATGGAACTATGCCTCTGTTCTGTTCCTACATTACCTTCTTATCTAAAAGAACACACACACAGATACACACACACACACAGAGAGAGAGAGAGAGAGAGAGAGAGAGAGAGAGAGAGAGAGAGAGAGAGAGAGAGAGAGATGCGAGGAAAGGATGATTTCTTGAAAGAAAGACAATCAAGAAAGCCACAGAGCTCAAAAAAGGTAGCAAATAATTTTAACTGCCCATTTCATGTACAATACTCACACCACTTCTACCTTCTGGCAAACACTGCAGGCAAGGAATGGGAACTTTTAAGTTGTGATAGTCAACCCTAAAAACAATGCTACATATAATGGAAGGAGGACTGAGATTGGTTACCAGGCTCATGTCAGTAGTCTTGATATCTACTACTAATGTGTTTATAAGCAAAGCTTTTTTATCTTTCCGTCACAATTTTTAAGGAGCCAGGCTAGACAACTGTACGTAGATGTGTTTTTTAATGTGGCCCTTTCCATTATTTATTTGTTTAGCTGAGGCAGTTGTGGCCCGTGTTTACATTTCTCATCTCCTATGGCATCTCCTTTTTATGAAAATAACACAGATGCCACAGTCACAGAAATAAACTGACCATCCATGAAAAGAAAGTTTCTACAAAGGAAGCCGGGAGTGGCTACCTCCAAGTAGCTGGCTTCACAAAAATTTTTTTTATAACTTTCTTAACATGTTAGTAAAAAAGACCGGCAACTCTTCTAAATTCACTCAAACCATGCAGAAATAGACTAAAAAGCTGATAGGATAGACTGCTTACCTCTGCCAACACACTTATGTGATCTCTCAAAGCTACAGCAATCTTCAGGAGATAGTATTCCAGCCATTAATTCTCCTGGTGCCATAAGCAGAGGGCAGCTTTCTAGTTCTCAAGTCTAATCTAATTGTTGCTTCAAGTCCAAGCATTTTTTATCACTAAGGAAGGGAGGAAGGGTTAAAAGAGGCAGAATCCAAACTCTCCGAATTTCTTTATTTAGAAATATTGTCTCCATCAATCAGCATATCTATGAAAGTTGTTGTTAGACTGGGCGAAATGCAGGCTAGAAGTAAGATAGATGCAGTTCCCCATTACCTATACACTGATTGACCCAAATATCTTTAGTTGCTATATAATATAAAGCCAAAAATAGCTAAACCAATTTTAGTGACACTAGGCACCCTCACTATCTTACACCACAAAAAACAAAACCCAAAGTTTTCCACACCAAAGCAATCCTCTCCTAGTTTCTCTGATCAGCCTTCTATCTACACCCCACAGAGCTTCCTTGCAAACACAAAGCTTCTCAGTAACTTTTTCCTCCTGTGACAGTCCCACCACACACCACCTGGGGAAGCCAAAGGTGCACTGACTGACTCACCACAATGGAACCACCAAAAAAGCCTCGTGAAACCGCTCTACTGTGCTTACTAAAAAGGAAGAGCAAAGTCTGCCTGCAAAAAGAATATGTGGGTTCATGCTGGGTCATAAGAATGTGACTCAGGAGTTATACCAGGTCACACATATTTAAACTCGGTCTCGTGAATGTGATGTAATAAAGCAGGGAGGGATCATGTTGGGTTTAGCCGGGGAACTGACCACCTCCCTGGAGCCTTAGTTCACAGATTGGCAAATCCTCCCAGGATCTTCACTCCCAGAACTCTTGACCCTTTGATCCTAAAACCTTGCCTCATGCCTGATCCGACACTCTACCCGCTGCATCTCCACACCTCCTAAAACCAAACAGCCAGTCAAACCCACAGAAAATCCATCAATATCTAAGCACAAGCTAGCTTCATGAATACTTTCTACTGCCAATCTAAGTTTACAAGAGACGGTGAACTCACACCACTTCTAACTTAGACCTAAAACTGCAGACCAGACTCAGAATTTTATTTCATGCTCAAGTGGAATTTACATGAGCATGAAAATGAGAAGAGCTCCACAGGTAAGCTTTAGTGAGGCAACAAAGAAAGCAATGGTGGAAGGGAGGTCAAAATTGGTTACTGGGCTCCTACTTGGAGCCTTTCTGTCTATTGCTAAAGAGATTATGTTGAAGGACTAGAGTAACTCCATTTTGTTATGTAGACTCCAGATTAAATGAAGAAAAATTCACGGAAAAACAATTAGGGACAACACCCTGCCATTTGGTCAAGCCGAGCAAAGCCATTAATCAGTAAGTCCTTAAGGCACCCACACCCTGTTTCCCTTTTGCGCATAGCCCTCTCTGCAACCGGCCCTTTTTGCACACTGCCCTGCTGCACATGGCACTCTGTGCACACAACCCTCTTGCGCACGATTTTACCCTTTAAATTTTGTCCCAACCCCCCGTCGAGACTCCTCTCACCCACTGTTGCGTCGGTGAACGAGTGGGGTCCAAACTCGAGTTTGTCAATAAACTCTCTCTTGTGCTTGCATCGGTGTCAATTTCCTTCTTGGCTCGTGGAGTTCCAAACCAGGGCATTACAATGTCAAGACCTTTTAGTTATTTTTCACAGCTTTTAGGAGATAGTACAAAGGGGGAACAGAGATAAACAATGAAGACCTGTGGTTTTAAGTGGCCCTTTTACAAACAGGCAGAAAACTGTCAGTGAAGAAAAGTGTGAGTTACTAAGTCCAGGAACTTGCTTTACTAGTTTTCATGCTCACCTAAATATATTAGAGGAAAAAGACTGGCAGCACTTTGGCATTCTCCCAAACCTAGCATACATGGACCGCAAAGGCCAACATGGATAAACAAAGGTACTTTTTCCCTCTGCCAACATTCCAGCGTCACTCTGCGACAGCTATTTCCAGGAGCCAGCAAGTATCCCAATCGTGAATTCCCCTGGTGCCATAACAAGATGGCAGCTTTCTAGTTTTTTCAAATCCACTTAACTGAACTTTTAAGCCAAGGCATCTTTTACAACAAAGGGAGGGAGGAGGGGCGTGGAAAGTGGCAGGATCTAAAAAGGAGCAGGAATCTCCAAATTTCTTCAGATAGAACTTCACCAATTAGCATATCTATAGAAGCTGTTAGTTTGGAGCCTCTCCCATCTACTGATATGGTGATTAGGAAGGGTTTTTTAGTTGTTCTTTCCAATTTTTAAGAGGGACAGGAAAAGAGGATAAGGGATACACAATGGAGACCTGCCGATTTTAAAAGTGACCCTTTCAAATATTTTCTTTAGTTTTCTCTGAAAAAGTTGCAGAAATGAAGCAAAAAGGCTAACAGGCTAAACAAATATACTGCTTACCTGTGCTCACACATCTCATATCTCTCAGCTACAGTAGTTTCCAGGAGATAATTTCCCAGCTATTAATTCTCCTGGCGCCATAACAAAATGGTGACGTTATAGTTTTCTCAAATTCAACTAAAGTACACCATCAAGCCTAAGCATCTTTTTTGGGGGAGATAGTAGGGGCATGGAAAAAGGCGGGATCTGAAAACCGAGCCCACCAAATCTCAAAATCTCTTTGTACTATTGGAAAACTCCTTCACTGTTTAGCATATCTATTGAAGGAGCACTTAGCCTGGGTGAAAGGCAAAAAAGGAATTACGGTAGAAGCAATCTCCATTACTTGTAGACAACAGGACAAGAACATCTTTAGTTTCTCTATAATGTGAAGCAAAAAAAAGAGAAACTGATTTTTGGGGTGTGTTAGCTAGAGAATTACTGTTTAAAAATTAATTACTTGCTAGAAATTACTGTTTGGCTATCACCATAGGAACATAAGCTATTAACTATGGAAACATAACATCTAACAATAAGCTTTCTGCTTCTGTACCCCGGCTTGCACACCTGACCAGTGGGTTGACAGGTAATGAATAGAAGAAAAATAGACCTTTGTGTTCAGACAGAATGAAGAATGGAATTTTGGGATTAAAAACCCTGTACCTCTACTTTTCGGTGCTGCTTAATTTGGGGTCTGCGTAACCCTGGCAGACCCAGCTGGCTGAATAAAGAGTGTGATTCCTATAACTCATTGAGAGTTCTGGTGGTCCGTGTGTCTTTCGAGGGCTGGTGGCCACAACAGGGGCTAGTCACCCTCACTATCTTATACATCAAGTAAAAAAATAACATAACCAAAAGTTTTCCACACAAAGCCCTTGCTCTGCTGGGTGCTGGGAAGTTCAACCTGCTGCCCAACACGGAACAGCAATGCTTGCACACAAAGCTTCTCATTACCATTTCCTTGCATGGAAGTCCCACCGCCCACCACCTGGGGGCTGCAAAGGTCCACTGACTACCTCTTCACAGTGGTGCTTCCAAAAGTCTTAAGAACCTTCTCCAATGTGTTTACTGAAAAAGAGCAAAGTCTGCCTGCAGAATTCACAAAACATCACTTTTAAAATTTTTAATCTTTTAGCAGGACATGAAGTAGGACATCTCTTTAAGAGTTAATTGTTTTAGTAAACCTAGTTAGGATTTCTTCCCTCCTTTCTTTGGAAAAAAAGGCCCTCTCCCTCAAATCCTGATAATTGCTCTGGCAAGGCAGGTCCTCTGGCTATTGATGAGGGTCATCAGACCATTGTTAAGCAGAAATGGTGGTAAGCCAGGCTGGGGGCCCTTTCAGTCTGATAGGGGAGGGGACTTTAAGCAAAAGGTCTCTTTTTACTCTTTAAGAATTTTATTAACTGAGCCTGTCTGTTTCCCTTTACTCACTTAATAGGCAATTCAATAATAGAAATTAGTAGATGTATGATTTAATAATAAGTTTGTATCTTCCTTGTCTAGGAACTGAGGTGGTGCTTCAGCAGGAAATCCAAGACCCCACACTGACTGAGGCAGAAAGGGAAAGAGCTCCATGGAACCCCTGTAGGCAGGGACTAAGGCCATTCTAAACAGGGAGCAGATACAGAAGAGACCTCCCACCCCTCAATGTCCATACTAATAAGGGCGTCATGGCTCTTAGAAAAGAGATAGGCAGGAAAGTTAGTTCGGGAGTTTCAGGTCGGCCTGTAAAGACACTGAGATAATCCTATCCTAGATGGGGCCTGCCTTAATCCACCTGCAATTAAACAAGCCAGAAGGCATTTCTTTTAAACTCACAGTATGAAACCAGTAGGCAGAGAATTAGGTACCAGTCTAAACCAGTGATTTACACACGGGCAATGAAGACCCCAAGGACCTTTACTTACCTGAGTCTCATTATATCATCATTATAATATGATGGATATGCCTGGAAGTTCATTAATATTATAACAGACTGAATTCTGAGAAAAAAACATGCTAAGAATGCAAAATGATGAATGACTGGGTGCTGTCAATCTTAGCTGTCAGTCAATCAAGGAAGCCCACCCTAAGTAACCACCTATAGCAAAAAAAGATAAAAATCCTAAAGTCTTTGTTACTAGGTTTTTTGAGCCACACTTCTCTTGCTCAGGCCCACTTCCACGTCTGGAAGTGGACTTTCATTCCTAAGATAACTTGTCTACTGTATTTCAATGTCTTACTCAATTTTTTGTTCCAGACATCAAAAACTGGACTTCATTCTCCAGTAACAATAACACAAAATATAGAAAAAAATGCCATCTCTGGGATATCAGTTAAAAAAAAAAAAAAAGACCTTGAGATTTAAAGTTCAAGAAGTTAGCATCACAAATATTTTTTTTCACACCAATCTCATTGTATAAGCAGAATGGCAGCACTTCTAAATTCTCCCAAACCCTCCAGAAATAGACCAAAGACTGACAGAGAAAATAAAAATACTGCCTACCTCTGCCAACAGACATTTGTGATCTCAGCTATAGCAACTTACAGGAGCTAGTGGGATTCCAACCATTAACACACCTGGTGAGAAGAAAAGTCCTTGCTAGTTTTCTCAAATTCAACTTAACCTGGCATTTGAGTCTAAAGATCTTTTAGCAAGGAGAGGGAAAGAGGTGAAATCCATGTAAGAGCAGGAAATATTCAAATCTCTGTGTTTGTTCAACCCCAAAATTCAGCGCAATTAACGCACCTATGAAAGCTGTTAGCAAGGGAGAAAGGCAAGGAGGAATTAAGTTAGAAGCAATTTCCCACCAAGTATGTACAAGACTCAGAATACCTCAGTTCTTCTAGAATATGAAACAAGGAATAGATAAACCTGTTTACTCCTTACCTATTTTACACCAAATATGATAATAAGAAATCAAAGAACCTTCCACATCAAGCCATATCTCTGCTGGGTCCTTTGAAAACTGACCCTTCTCCCTGAACTTCTATTTGGTGCTAGTGAAGAAGGGGCCGGTTGGGACCCTGCAGTAGAGGACTCACAGTGTGGTGGCTGGAAAATGACTTGAAATTTATTACTTGCTAGAAACTACTGTTGAGCTATCGCCATGGGAATGGGGAATATCACCCATAGGAATAGAACATTCTAACAATAAGCTTTCTGCTTCTGTACCCCCGCTTGCACACCTGACCAGTGGGACAACAGGTAGCAAATAGAAGAAAAATAGACCTTTATGTTCAGATAGAATAAAGAATGGGGGTTTAGGGCTTCAAAACCTTGTACCTCTACATTTCACGGCTGCTTAATTTGGGGTCTGCGTACCCCTGGCAGACCCAGCTAGCTGAATGAAGGGTGTGTTTGCTATAACTCACTGATTTCTGGAGGTCCGTGTGTCTTTCAGGGGCTGGCGGCTACAACAACAGCACCCCAGTATCACTTTTTGTTGGAACATAATGACCCTTAACTTTTCACCCCCTCAAACCCTGTAACTTTCCATTTACCTGAAGTGAAGCTGACGAAATCCCCTATCCCAGGATGCTTAGCAACCCCACTGGCGCGAACAAAGCCACTTGGCGCCAAAGCCCCCTCCATCTTAGTGAAGGTCCAAGAGACCTATCAACACTAGCCCCCCCTACCACAATCCAATCAACACCCTACACGAACACTAGCCGTCCCCAACCGGATCCTCCCCCTATATAAGCTCGCTCCTCCATTTAATAAATTGGAATTCCTCTCGGACTACCGCGCGTTCTGGTGATTTCTTTCATTGGTGCCGAAACCCGGGACAAGGAGTGCTTTCATTAGGCCCCTTGTCTCCCGTCTGCCACCTAGAACGACCCAGTCCGGAATTCCCCTGCCCATTTGACCCGGCTCCGGCTCGTCACAGTCACCACCGACCAACCAGCCATTCCGTGAGTAACCCCTCTAGGGACGGACACTCCCCGGTGACTACAGCAGGAGAACTAGCCGTGACCATCTGGTGGCCTCCTGACGTTACCGAGGAGAGAGGGAATACACCCCACCACGGTCTTCAAGACTACGGTGGACCCTCGTCCTACCCTACACCAATTTATAGGGACAACACCTGCGCGGGGTAGAAAGGGGCTGGCTCCCTTCTTCTCCTATACTTTTCCTCCACGTTCCTTGCCTTCCTCCTAAAGCCCGGTACCGGCACTCTCCGAATCCTGAGTCCTGGACTCAAATTAGGAACCTCCCACGGGTGACGACCTCTGGGAGGTCTCCTAACCGGTTCTACTGAACCCTCCGGAACCCCCACATTGTATAGGGGACGCCCTATATATTTGTGCGGAGGTTCTCCCGCCGTTCGGAGACTTCTTTTCCTGCCTCGTATCTCCAACATTATGGGAGCCTCCTCTTCCTCCCCCGCCGCAGACTCTCCTCTCCAATGTCTTTTACGAAACCTTTCCACACTCTCTTTAAAGGGAGACATCAAACCTAAACTCACCAGATCCTGTACTCAAAATTGGCCGCAATACACCTTAGATAATCAGTCCATTTGGCCTTCCGAGGGGTCTCTTGACTCTAACCTCATCCATGATCTTTTCAATTACTGCCAGCGCCTGGGCAAATGGACAGAAATCCCCTACGTTCAAGCTTTCCATCTCCTATCTCAACACCCTGCTCTCTGCTCCTCATACTCTCCCTCCCAACTCCTCTTGGCCGTCACTCCAAAGCCATCTCCGCCCACCCCTCCCTCCTCCTCCTCCCCGCCTGCTACCAACGAAACCTTCCGATCTCCACCCCAAAATCTGGCTGTACCCCTACCACTACCTGCCTCTAACACACCTCCCCCAATTCATATCTCTTCCACTCCTCCATTCAGCCCGCCACACACACGATCCCGTGGCCCTCCCCCACATCCGGCCCCCTCCCTTTCTACCCCTTCCAATCCTCCCACCTTAATGGCCCCACTTCGGGAAGTGGCAGGGGCAGAAGGGGTAGTCCGTGTCCATGTGCCCTTTTCTCTTTCTGATCTCTCCCAAATTGAAAAAAAGCTAGGCTCCTTTAGCTCCGACCCCACCACCTATATTAAAGAATTCCAATGGGTGCTCCAAGCATACAGCCTTACTTATCAGGACATTTTTATGCTCCTGGCCAATACTATCCTATCAGAGGAACGCCATAGGGTATGGGATGCTGCCCAAACACATGCCTCCCTCTGATTTTCTGGACAGATTAACACAAGCCGTCCGACAGTACACCAGCTTAGATCCAGACACGGACGAAGGAAAACATATCTTAATGACCCTCTTTCTAGCCCAATCCTACCCCGACATAAAAACAAAATTAAAAAAACTAGAGCATGGCCCGGCAACCCTTCAGAGCGAAATCCTTTCCACTGCCTTTAAGGTCTTTCACGGCCGCGAGGAGGAAAAAGAAAAACTCCGTAATAAGGCACGCCAGGCTGACTTTCAGATGGTGGCTCAACTAGTGTCCAAACAGACAAAGGCCAACCCTACCACAAAGACCCCTCCCGGAGTGTGCTTTAAATGCGGCAAGGAAGGCCACTGGTCGCGTGCATGTCCACAGCCCCGGGCCCCCACCCAGCCGTGTCCTAAATGCAAACAGATGGGACATTGGGGATCCGATTGTCCCACCACCCGAAGGGGAGATGGACCAACGAATCTCCACTCTCTACAATCCCCTCCTAGGATCGCCTTAGCCGATGACTGACGGGGCCCTGGGCCTGTCCCGACTCTTACTATCACTAAAGCAGAGCCCAGGGTTAGTCTGGTGGTAGATGGTCAGCCTATCTCATTTTTAGTGGACACTGGAGCCACCTTTTCACTCTTGAGGGAGTTCTGAGGCCCTACCACACCCAGTTCAACCCCTATTGTCGGGGTAGGGGGAACACGCATACTCCCTCATAGAACCCCCCCTCCTATTTTGCCAATTACAAAACGCTCCCCACTCCTTTTCACACTCCTTTTTAGTTATCCCACAATGCCCAGTTCCTCTGCTAGGAAGAGATATACTTTCTAAGCTTGGAGCTTCCATCTCAATTCCCTCCTCAGATCCCTCCAGTTCCCTCATCCTGGCCCTGACTTTATCTGACTCTCAAGAATCTAATAATCCTCCCTCATACCCTACCCTGCCATACCCTGTAAACCCTGTAGTGTGGGATGTCCATAACCCCTCCTCAGCACATTGTTCCCCTGTCAAAATTGTGTTAAAGGACCTCCAACCAAAATGGGAGGGTCCTTACCCAGTTGTCCTAACCACTCCAACAGCGGCCAAATTACTCCTTCCAGACAAAAATCTAACTTTTTGGATTCACATTTCCAGGTTGAAGGCATACACCTTGAAAAACCTCTCCTCCAGTCAGACGGCAGAAAACACCAGCCACTGCGATACCTACGCCTGCTCCCCACACCCGTCCAACCCCCTTAAACTCAAAATCACTCGCGCCGGAAGCCTGTCGCCTATCCCAGAGTAAACTATGACCCTTTTTCTTATTTTTTCTTTTTTAGTCTCTCTCCCCTACCCTGGGCTCTCCTCCAGTCAGTTTGTCTGGAGGTTCAAGGTTCAGGAAACTTACACTGAAAAACAAATCCAACTCACTCGCCTTACCGCCACTGCTGACTGCCCCCTCGCGGGATGTTCCGGGCCAGTCACTATACCCCTGACAGACAGTAAGCTTATCTCCCATGCCACCCGTCCCTATGTCTGCTTTTTATTTGACCAAAGACAGGATTATTGCAAACGATGGCCGGAAACTTATGGTGGATGTCCTTACTGGGCCTGTAAAATCCATGACCCATATCTCCAACAGGCCAAGGTAGGTGGCAGTATTTTACAGGTCTCAGGTGGCTCCTTCAAACTCCACATCCAAGATTCTTGGGACTCTAGATGGGCGGGGGTAGTTCCTGGTGCCTTTTATTGTAATGGCTATGCTTCACGCCCTTGCGGACGCCTTACTATCACCCGCCAATACATTCCCATTAACCACTCGGTTTCTCTGGTATCTACTGACATCAAACATCAAGAGACTCAACTCATTTCAGCCCTAGGGTCCACTGACTCCGACAAGTCAACTACCTTAAACACCTACACCTGGCTACAAATCCTCTCCAAGACGCTTATCTCTCTTAATCACACTCTCCCTTCCATATCTCCCAAAAACTGTTTTCTTTGTGCATCACTCAGACGACCACTCTTGGCCGCTGTCCCTCTAAACTTAACTTCATTTCCCTCTAAAACCTCGAAACATACACTCCCCCCCCATCTCCCTAATGTTCCCTTATGGGAACCCGAGGACCAGTCCAATCACACCCTTATCCCCAGACTGTGCCTCCTAGGAAACTCTGCCCCCTCTCTATCATCGCCTTTCCACTGCGACTATAACATCACCATTTCTAATCCCACCGCAACATCCCCGGGTTCTTTTTTCTGGTGCAACGGCACTCTCTACACTGTCATCTTTCCCAACGTTACTACTCCCTGCCTCCCCGTCACCATTGTTCCCCAGCTCACCCTCTATTCTAACTCTGAACTACTCTTCCTCCTCAACCTGCCCTCTAGACATAAGAGAGCGGCCTTCCTCCCAGTCTTGATTGGAATCTCTCTTATAACATCGGTGGCAGGAATTGGATTGGGAGGCGGGAGCCTCGGACACACTCTATGGGCCGTACACGATCTTAATTCTAAACTCGAGGGTGCTCTTACATCTACTGCTGAGTCCTTAGGCTCTCTCCAACGACAAATAACATCACTCGCAAAGGTTGCCTTGCAAAACAGGAGGGCTCTGGACTTACTAACTGCAGAAAAAGGTGGAACTTGCTTATTCTTAAAAGAGGAATGCTGCTACTACGTTAATGAATCAGGTATTATTGAAACCAACATAAAAAAACTTGAGGACCTAGCCACTTCATTCTATAAAACTAATGCCCAACCCGCCACCTGGACATCTCTTTTACAAAACCCCCTCCTCACCTGGCTCTGGCCCATTCTAGGGCCGCTCACTATAATCCTTCTCGGCTGTCTCTTCCTTCCCTGCTTAATTAAATTTCTTCAGACACAGGTTGGAAAAATTTCTAACCAAACCTTTAATCAGCTTCTCCTCAGGAATTATAACTACCGTCCTTTGGCCCAGGATCCCGTTTCTTTTAGAGAACAACTCACTGAATGCTGATGGCTACCTGGATACAGTTCCTGGAGGCTCTCGACTCCGACCTGTGGACCCTCCACCCCGAGGATTCCTGGGAAGATTTTCTTGAACAGATCAACGATTTCTGGTTGCAGGGAGCCCTCCAGGACTTCAAGCCAACAGAAATTATCCTCTTCTCCCGCCTAACATGGGACTATATACAGGTCTTTTGTTCCAACTTTCCCTTCCGCAGCAACTCCCCTCCCCTCCCCAAACAGCCCTAAAACTACGCCCCCTTTCAGCAGGAAGTAGCTTGAGACGGTCATCGCCCCCTTTCCCCAAAAACAAAGAGGGGGGAATGTTGGAACATAATGACCCTTAACTTTTCACCCCCTCAAACCCTGTAACTTTCCATTTACCTGAAGTGAAGCTGACGAAATCCCCTATCCCAGGATGCTTAGCAACCCCACTGGCGCGAAAAAAGCCCAAGGGCGCCAAAAGCCCCCTCCATCTTAGTGAAGGTCCAAGAGACCTATCAACACTAGCCCCCCCTACCACAATCCAATCAACACCCTACACGAACACTAGCCGTCCCCAACCGGATCCTCCCCCTATATAAGCTCGCTCCTCCATTTAATAAATTGGAATTCCTCTCGGACTGCCGCGCGTTCTGGTGATTTCTTTCACTTTTCCCTTCCCTATAGCTTAACAATAGATTATCCACAGTGGCTTCACCCAGAACTTGAAAAGCTCCCTGCCATACTAAATTTTCCTGGAACTAATAATTAATACCTTTGTGCTTACTGATCACAAGCCTTCTGATCTGGCATTCTTTCCAGACTACTTCCATCTTTGTTCTGAGGTTGCTGATGACACTGAGGGACCACGTTGCCAGAGGGATAGTTTCATGAAGCATGATAGACCCTAGGACCCCCCCAAATCCCCTGAGTAATGCCCAGGTTTTTCATTAAATACCTTGAGCTAGACTGAGAAAATGCTGCCGTTTTGGAAAGTGTTAACCTACCGCCTTCTCCAATAACTGAGACTCTGACAAGAAACACTTATTCTAAATATCCCAACTCCTGTGTCTGGACACTGTGGGCCTCTAAGTCAGTTCCCAATACACTGGATGTCGTGGATCGACTACCCAGGAAGCAGCAGATGAGGTAGAATTCCCAATTTCCACATTAACTTGCCACCAAAAATAAAAAACAAAAAACTGATAGTAACCAAAACAGGGTGGTATCAGCATAAAATCAAACACATAAATAGAGTAGAATGGAGCCCAAAGTTATACCCATATCAGTGACCCTGGGGACACTAGGCAGTCACACCCAAAATGACACTGGGCACTAGCCGACGCTACTCAGGAGAGAAATACAATTTCCCACACCAGCCCTCTCTCTGCCATGTCTTCAGACCAACCAATGTGTCTCCACCAACTCTTCAGCGGTGTTCACCCCCTAGAAAGCTTCTTTTTTCTTTTCCTTCCCTTGGTGAGTTAAACTAGGTACAGCTGTGGTCCCACCTCATTCCGAACCTCAGCACATCCACAGCCAACGCTTCCCTTACATAAATTCCCTGTGAACTGCTAACACCATGGATCCCAAAAACGTAACATGACGGCTCGGGTCCTGCCTTCCCCCTTCCTACAAGTATTTCAGGGAAAGTTCTCCCGCAGGAAGTGCTCACTTCTAATTGGGCTCCCAGGAATTATATTCTGGAAACTGGTCTGGAAGAAACAAACCCAGAGGAAGTGCTTGCCACAACTCCAACTGGCACAAGTACAACGCCTCCCTTAGGCAAACCCTCTGCTTCTCATACACTGACTGAAGCAAAGGATGGAGAAGTCACCTCTCAGTCTAATCACAGCCATGCCTCAGGCACCTGCTCTGTCACTCACAAGCTGCCAGAACTGGAGATGATGTACTCGGCTCCAAGTCCACCTTCAATCTGACACTGGGAACGACTCTGCCCCTCACTACCTGGCAGGAGCCATGATGGAGCGTGCCGCTCTAGGTCTCACCTCAACCATCATTTTAAGACCTCCTAGGCCCCTCATGTACAAAGCTTCTGCAAACGAGGAGAATTCACCTTCAGGTCTCTCCTCTCATGTTTGCCAGTGCCCCTTATGCCCTCACATACTGCACTTTTGCTGGAATGGGGAAACTGCCTTCAAGTCTCTACTCCTCCATACTCCAGTCACCCCCTTTTCCACTAACACACATGCTAGAACTGGGTTAGAGAAATTGCCTCCAGGTCTCCATTGGCCCCTACGCAAGTGGGAGGGAAAAAGGGTTCTATGGAAATTAACTTCACAAGGTGGTCAGATCACAAATTTCTACCTGGGCCAGCCCTAGTAGATAGGCACAACCCCAGACCTATCTCTTCTTTAGTAAAACGTTTCAGGGAGTCCTGTCCATTGGTGTTCTGCAACTATGCAAACACAGCTTTCAAATGACAACAGTAAAACCTCTTGAAGGTTTTATTCATCCTCAAAGGGCACACAATCCAGTTAGCTATTCTGTATCCATCCTGCCTTGCTTTTCATCACGTATGTGCAATCTTTCTTATGTGCTTTCCATAATCTCAAATGCCTAAAAGGAGTGGCAAAATTGATTTCCTGTAGCATCTGAGATCTTGCTCCATGGCAAATGACATCAGTTTTACTCAAATAAACTCTCATATGTGTTCTCTACAGGTTTAGAAGTTCTTTACATCCATACCAGGAACCCACTTTGCTCCTCTTACGTGGATGAAGACAATGGAGACTTTCACCTTCAGGTCTCTTTTTATTGGTCACCCAAGGACCTGTTCTGCCCTTAAGACATTTGGGAATGGAAATCTTACCAACTCTCTACTATGTCATTTTTTGGGCACCCTCTTTAATCCTCAAATGCTGGGTGCATCTGGGATGGAAGAGAAATCCTCTTCAGGTTTTTCCTTACCCATATGCTGAAATGCCTACCCTTCAAGCTGCCTGGAGCAAAAGCAGAAACATCTCACATCCCCCAAACCCCCACCTCAGGAGCCCCTGTGCCCCTCATATACCACATGACATGTAAACACTGAGAAAGAAAACTGCCTACTAAGAAGGGTTCTGGTGCCCACCTGGGCTCAAATTTAAAACAAAACAAAACAAAACAAAAACAAACAACAACTACAAAAAACAGAGCCTAGCAGCCATTTCTATAAATGGGCTTTTCAAGTAAACCACACTTCAGGGAGAAGCTTTCACTGACCTGCCTGGCTCCTGGACTGAGGCTGAAGTTGTCTTGCGAGAGCAAAGGGAAGCATCTGACAACATCAAAGCTTGTAGAGCAGAGCTCTCACTTTTGAGAGAACAGGCCCCAGAGTCACCTCGCATTAGGCCGTCCCTGCAGCCATGCTTTTCCATAGCCATGATGCTTCATAACTGACCTGAAACTCTGCGGAGCTACTCCACAGCTTTGCTCTTCTCACAGCTGTGCAGTATCACAATTCAGCTCTTTAGACACCATAATGTATCCACCACCTTCACTGCACCGTGTTGTTGATTAACTGGAGCCAATGCCCATTAGCTGACAAACATCAGATTCCGGAGCCAGAATCGGGACCCCAGCTACAGATCCTGGAAACTGGACACCAAAGTGGACCCCCAATCAAAGACAGACCCCATACCACAAGACCTGGATCCTACAGCAGACCACAGGCCTCGGATCCAAAGCTGTGCCCCAATCTAAACCCAGGTACACCTCCCAGGATGCAGAATATCAGATGCCTAAAGACAGCTGAACCTAGACCCCACAGCCAGACCCAAGCAGACCACGAGCTCCTGACACCTGATGCAGGTCTGGACTATGGACTAAGTATCAGAACCTGGAGATGGTCTCCAGAGCCACACTCAGGACTGTAGAACCAGACCCCAGAATCAGACCTGGACACAGGACGCCGGTTGCCAGCAGCCAAATGCTAGAGGTGAACTTTGGACCTGAGACCCTGTAAATAGACCCTGGACCCATAACTGGACCCCAGAGCCAAACTGATCACAGTCCAGGACCCCAGACTTGAGACTCCAACTCTGATTCTAACCTTTAACATCCTATCCCAGACTCTACACATTTAATTCCTAATGTCTAATATATCTCAACAGAAACATTATGTTGTACAAAATGTTGTGAGGTTATATCAAGCATGAGAGAAAACAATCCAAAGACACAGTAGACTCCAAATCAATGAGGTTGCTGCTGGGGTAACACAGTAGATGGCAGTGTTAGCAAGTTCTTATTTCGTTTGTTCTATAGACCATAACACTCAGAAAAGCACCCCTGGTCTAGGTTGGAAAGTGAACTGCAGCAGCAAAAAAAAAAAAAAAAAAAAGTGATGTTTCTTCTTTTTGGGGTATTCTCATGTAAGAGCTCAAACTAGTGCCTGCTTTCTTAAATATACAAGTGGTGGTATCATTTCATGCTTTAGGACATTGCTATAAACTACAAAACATGAAACTAAAAGCATTCAAATTCCAATGCCTTTCTTTCCCTATTGCTTTAAAGGCAATCCATGTTTTATGTCAAGTGTGTGTCTACAAGGTGCTATTGAAAGTCACCATACTTTTTGTAGTATTTCAGTTATCATCACTGTTAGACTGAACAACCATTAAAATTCCCCACTCTAGCTGCAAGTCAGTTAGGAAGGAAAATGTAAAAGAAGAAATTCTCACTTCACAGGTTGTCATGTCAAAAATTAAACCTTTCCAAGTCCAAACATAATAAATAAGTGATGCTTTCAACTATCTGCATGAGATTTCTTATGGACTCCTTTCATGGGAATATCACAGAAAGATCCTGATCACTTCACACTGTTCATGTACCTGGTCATGGTTTGCCCTGTGTATTTAGGTGTGTGTGCAATACCTGTATATAACTTACTAGAACTTCTATCCTATTATGGAGAAATAAAGCAGTATGACTGCATATAGGACCTTGCTCTCCATATCTCCTGTCACCTACTCCTCTCACTGCATGCATCTGTCTGCATCTCTGACTTTTAAGATACATATCATTTACATATATAGATTCTTAATCAACCTTAGATCATACATATCATCATATCTGACATTCTTGTAACTACAGAATGATGAGAAAGATTTATAGAAGATATTCTACTTAAAAACAAATAAGAAGTATGACCTATCTCACATTTTTGCTCATTCTTTTATAGCAACTGTAAAACAATTGTATATTTAATAAATTAAGTTGAACAAGGCAATACTAAAAGCAACCCAAGATAAAATAATAATAGTATAATAAATTCATTAATTAGTAACATAGTCATGTATTACCATTATTAGCTATTTTATACTATACATAATTACATCTGCTGTACTTTTAGATGAGTCAGTATTGTTCTTTTATTTACAACACTATCACCAGAAATGTGAGGAGTGCACTGTGCTACTCTTGGACAACTACAACATCTCTCGGAGGTAGAAAATTTTCAGCTTTGTTATAGCCTTCTGGGGCCACAGTCATATTATATGATCTGTTGCTGACAGCAACCTCATGATGAGATGCATGTCTACACGTACAGATAGATGGAACTGAATTAAGAGCCCTGAAATGAACTCACCAATCTACAGTCATTGGATATTTGACAAGTGCGAACATTAACTTGGGCAAAAAATTACAGTCAAGAATCGGTGCTAGGCAAATTATCTACCTGCGCAAGGATGAAATTGAACCATTACCTCACAGCACTTAAAAAATGGACTCAAACAGAAAAATGACTTAAATATATGGGGTAAAATGAAAAACTCTAAGAGAAAACATAGAGTTGAATTTTCAGGATCTTATTATTTGGCTACGGTTTCTTCTGACACCAAAGCATGAGCAATAAAAAGAAATTAGGTGAGACTGCATCGATATTAAAAACTTTTAGTTATTAAATGAGACTATGAAGAAAATAAACAAACAAGCCCTTCAAAAGGAGTAAAATCTTTGCACATTTTATATCACATAAGAGTATAATATTCATAACATGCAAAGAACTTTCACAACTCATTAACTCAAAACAACAAGTAAATTTTTCAAATGGGCTCAAGTTGATTCTTCCCCAGAGAAGCTATACAAATGCTCATGAGGCACAGGAAAAGATTTCAGACATCATTAGTCATAATCAAAATACAGATGACATTCCCAATTTGATACCACATTTAAACACACTAGAATGGCTATGATCCAGAAAAATGAAAAATGGCTAATGTTGAAAATAATGTAGAGAAATTATGAGCCTAAAATATTGCTTGTGAAAATGTTAACTGATGAGCTTTCTGTGTACCATAGTTTGGAATTTCTACCCTACAAGTATTCCATTTGGTTTAATGAATCCACTCCTAGGTGGATTAAAAACAGGTGTTTAAACAAAAATGTCTATGTGAGTCTTCATAGCAGCACTGTTTATGGTAGCACAAATATGTCAATGAATCAAATGTCCACCTTAATTTGTAGTGAAAATTAAGTAAGTGCTTGTGAACTGTTATACCAGTATTGATATATTTATGAACAGACTTAATAGCTTCTGAAATATATTTGCTCATAGAACAACAGAATCTTTTTAAAGTGTCAGAAGATACATCTGCTGATACAGCCAAATGTATTCAGTTCCTCTAAAATAAACAGAGTTGATAAATCTATGATGCTAATTAATGTTTCATTATCTTATTTGGAAATGGTCTATATTCAAGAAATATCTATCATTTAAGGAAGCAAATTAAGGAAGCAAGAATTTAAAGTTTTAAGTTATTAATGACACAAAAAGCCTTCTCCGTGTATATATACAATATAATGTTGCTTAAACTTTTTATCTAAAAACCATTTATTTTTACCTATTTATTTGTTAAAAACTTTTTCACAGTCAATCGTTACCTGAACTATTATCTTGATACATTTTTAAAAGATAACATGTACTTATATCTTTAAAGTTGTTGCAGGATAATCGGACTGAGAGATGGGATGCTGAGGCAATAAGCAGGAAGTCTCATTCATTGGTGCTGGCACATGCTCAATGGATTCTCATCCAAAATCTAATCCCGGATCACAGCTGGGCTTTCCCTTTTATACACATCTTATACTTTCTTACATTCTTTCTATACATGGAAATCCAAATACAGGATTGGTTGACAGGCTATATGGGAGTGACTGACCAGTGCCTGTGATCTGTGCCACATCAGGAGTCACACTGTAAAGTCCCTTACCTATTATGGAAAGACAAGTGAACACCCATTATAGGAAACAGTTACCTCGGCCTCCTCTACCACAAACCTAGTTAAAACCAACATCGTTCATCTCCATTTAATCAAACAAAATTTAACCTAGCTTTAATAACAAATATTTTACCAGATCAATGGATCCTGAGAGGCACTTGGGATGATTTCTATTTCATTTTCTTTTTAAAAATACTTCCAGGCATATAAATAAATTTCTTTTATTATTTTAATTTTTTAATTTTTATTTTTTTAAATTAACTTTATTAGGGTAACATTGGTTAATACGATTATATAATTTTCAGGTGTATATTATATTTTGACATCTGCATTGTATGTTTACCATTTAAAGTCCAGTTTCCTTTGCTACCACATATTTGATCCCCTTTACTTATTTCACCCTACCCCTACCTCCTTCCATTTGATCCCTTTACACCGTCTACCTCTCTCTTCCTCTCCTATCTCCTACACTCTGGTAACCACCAGTCCATTGTACATGCCCCGAGTCTCTCGTTGTCCTGTTCATTTGTTGCTTTTAGGTTTATATCCCACATAATAAGTGATAAAATGTGATTTTCAACATTTTCTTTTTGAGTTATTTCATTTAGCACGATTATCTCAAGGTCCATCCATGTTATCACAAATGGCAGTGTTTCATCTCTTTTTATGGCTGAGTCATATTTCATTACATATATGTACCACAGGTTCTTTAGCCAGTCATCTATTGTAGGACACTGTGGTTGCTTCCATGTCTGGCTACTTTGTATAATGCTGCTATGAACTCAGTTGGCCAATATCTTTTTGGATATGGTTTTTCAAGTCTTTGGGGTAAATACCTAGTAGAGGGATTGCTGGATCACATGGTAGATCAATTCTTACTTTTTTGAGGAACATCCATACTGTTTGCCATAGCGGCTGTACCAATTTGCAGCCCCACCAGCAGTGTATGTGGGTTATTTATCTCTGCATCCTCTCCAACTTTTGTTATTACTCATCCTGTTGATTATAGCTGTTCTAATAGGTGTGAGATGATATCTCCTTGTGTTCTGATTTGCATTTCCTAATAGCTAGTGATGTTGAGGTTCTTTTCAAATATTTACTAGCCATTTGCATTTTCTCTAAGAAGAAGTGTCGGTTCAGGGCCTCTGCCCTTTTTTTGATTGGATCATATGCTTTTTTGTTGTTATTGAGTTGTATAAGTTGTTTGTATATTTTGGATATTAGGACCATATCACAGGCATTGCTTGCAAATATATATATATTTCAATGGTTATCTCTTTACCTTGTAAACTATATATATATTTTTTTTTTGCTGAGCAAAAATTTTCAGTTTGATGTAGTCTCATTAATTATTTTTAGCTTTTACTTTCCTTGCTTTTGAGATCAAATTAATAAAGTTCTCTTAATGTCCAAGTTCATTTCCTATGTTTTCTTCTGTGCATTTTATTGTTTTAGGTCTTATATTCAATTCCTTAACTCATTTTGAGTTAATTTTGGTGTGTTGTGATAGACAACAGTCTGGTTTCATTCTTCTGCAGGTAGCTTTCCAGTTTTCCCAGCACCATTTATTGAAGTGGTGTTTCTTTCTTCACTGTTTTTTATTTGGCTTTTTTTTTTTTTGTCAAAAAATTATTTGCCAATAGAAACATGGATTTATTTTTGGACTCTGTTCTGTTCCACAGGTCTGTGCATCTGGTTTGCTGCTAATACCATGCTGTTTTGATTACTGTTGCTTTGTAGTATAATTTGAAGTCAGACAGAGTGATGCTTCTAGCCTCATTCTTTTTTCTCAGGATGGCTTTGGCAATTTGTGTCTTTGTGTTTTCATACAAATCTGATGATATTTTCTTCTATTTCTTCAAAAAACGCCAATGGGATTTTGATGGGGATTGCATTCAATCTATATAATGTTTTAGGTGATATTGTCATTTTAACTATGTTGATTCTTCTAATTCAAGAACACAAAATATATTTTCATTTCTTTGTATCTTCTTTGATTTTTAAAAATAGAATCTTGTAGTTTTCATTATATAGGTTCTTCACGTGTTTTGTTAAAATTATTTCTAGGTATTTTATTCTTTTTGTTGCAATTGCAAAAAAAATTATTTTTTCCAATTCTTTTTCTGACACTTCATTTTTAGAGTATAGGAATGCTATGGATTTTTGAATGTTGATTTTGAATACAAATACAGAAACTTTACTGTATTTGCTTATTGTTTTCAGTAGTGTTCTTGTGGAGTCTTTAGGGTTTTTTATATAGAGAATCATGATAGTTGGACTACTTCATTTTCTATTTGGATGCCTTTTATATCTTTCTCTTGTCTAATTGCGCTCGCTAGGACCTCCAATATTTATACTGAATAACAATGGCGATACTGATCAGCCTTGCTTTGTTCCTGCTCTCGGAAGGAAGGTTTTGAGTTTTTCACCATTAAGTAAAATGTTAGCTGAGGGTTTGTCATAGATGACCTTTTTATGTTAATAATACCTATTTTTAAGGTCTTATTACCTATTTTTAAGTGTTTTGATCATAAATGAATGCTCTACCTTCTCAAAGGCTTTTTCTGCATCTATTGATATGATCATGTAATTCATAATTTTTAATTTGTTTATATGGTGTAACACGTTAATTGATTTGCATATAGTGAACCATCCTCTGGGATGAACCCAACTTGATCGTGATGTATAATCTTTTTAATATGTTGCTGTATTTGATTCACTAATATCTCAATTAGGATTTTTGCATCTGTATTCGTAAGAGATATTGGTCTGTTGTTTTCTTTTTTTCTGCTATCCTTTTCTTCTGCTATACCAGGTTTTGGTATCTGGGTAATATTGACCTAATAAAATGAGTTGGGAAGTACTGCCTCCTCTTCAATATTTTGGAAGAGTTTGAAGAGAATAGATATTAAATCCTCTTTGAACATGTGGTAGAATTCACTGCTGAAGGCATCTGGTCCTGGACTTTTACTTTTCTGTAGTTTTTGATGATTGTTTTAATTTCCATACTGCTGATCTGTCTATTTAGATTTTCTGGTTCTTCTTGATTCAGCCTAGGAAGATCATAGTTTTGTAAGTACTGGTTCATTTCTTCTAGATTATTAAATTTGGTGTTATACCCTATTTCATAGTATTCTTGTATGATCCTTTGTATTTCTATGATGTCAGTCATAATTTTCACTTTTTCATTTGTGATTTTGTTTATTTGTGTCCTTTATCTTTTTTCTTTAGTTGACCTAGCCAGAGGTGTGTCATTTTTTCAACCTTCTCAATGAACCAGTTCTGTGTGGCATTTATTTGTTCTACTGTTTCAATGTTGTTGTTTTCAGTTTCATTTATTTGTGCTCTAGTTTTGTTCTTTTTCCTTCTGCTGACTTTAGGCCTCATTTGTTCTTCATTTTCTCATTTTCTAAGATGAAGTGTTAGATTGTTTATTTGGGCTCATTTTTATTTTTGGAGATAGACCTGTAATGATATGAACTTTCCTCTTATGACTGCTTTGCTGTGTTTCAATGTTTTGAAATGTTGACTATCATTGTTATTCATTTCTATGTACATCTTGATCCCTCTTTTTATTTTTTCTTTTGCCCTGCAGCATATTATTTAATCTTCATGTATTTTTGGTTCTTCCTGCTTTCTTTTTTCAGTTGATCTCTGGTTTCAAAACACTATGATTAAAGAATGTATATATTACGATTTGAACCCTCTTATATTTGTTGAGATTATCTCTGTGTTTCAGAATGTACTTGATTCTTGAGAATGTTCAATATGTCTTGGAGAAGAATGTAGAACCAGCTGTTTTGGGAAGAAAGGCTCTATAAATGTCAGTTGGTCTAATGTGTCACTTAAGAATGTTCTTTTTTTATTTATTTTCTGTTTGGATGACCTGTCTGTATCTGACAGTAGAGTATTAGGTTACCTACTATGATACTGTTCTAGTCTGTTTCTCCTTTTATTCCTGTTACTAATGGCTTTCTATATTTTGGATATCCCTCCTGAATCATAGATATTAATAAGTGTATATCTTCTTGGTGCATGATTTTCTTTATCATTATAAAATGTCCCTCAGTATTTTTCTTTACCTTTTGTGTTTTGAAGTCTACTTTGTCTAATAGTAGCATCGCCACACCTGCTTTTTTCTGAAAGCCATTTGCTTGAAATATCATTTTCCACTCTGTCACTTTGAGTCAATATTTGTCTTTGGAGCTGAGATGTGTCTCCTGGAGGTAGTATGTGGTTCAGTTTCTATTTTTCTTATTTTGGTTGGCTTTTGTGAGTTTCCTTTCTGGTTATATGTAATTATACATTTCTTCTGAGCATGCCTCATCTCCATTTCCTTTTGCAAATTTAGATCTTTGAATCCTCCCCCTTTCAGTCATTGCTGTCTTAATTTGTCCCTGTGTATGCTGAATATTCATTCCCATCTTGCTCTAGCAATTCTCTTCTTATTATTTAAGCTTATAATACCCTACTCTTAGTAAGCATTGCACACCTCTACTATTTATATATTTTTTTGTTATTTTGTTTTAAGTGAGCTGACATCTTTCAGTATTTCCTGTAGTGCAGGCCTCGTAGTGGAGAATTCCCTAAATTTCTGTATGTCTAGGAAGGTCTTAATTTATTCTTCACATGTAAAGGAGAGCTTAGCTAAATACATTATTCTAGGCTGGTAGTTCCTAAAATATGTAATAGTTTAAATATTTGATTTTATTCCTTTCTGGCTTATAATGTCTATACTGAGAAATCCAAGGATAGTCTAATGGATTTTTGCTTATAGGTTATCATTTTCTTCTTCCTGGCTTCCATGAGAACTCTGTCTTTGTCATTGATTATTTTGATAATTTTAATACAATGTGTTAGAGAGGGTCTTCTTGAGGTTGAGATATTTGGTTGTTCTTGATTTCTTGAATTCCTAGCTTCAGCTCATTCCTTGGATTTGGGAAAGTCTCATCAATTATTTGTCTGAAAATTCTTTCTAGTCCCTGCACCTTTTCCTCACCATTGATAATGCCCACTATTCTTATATTTTCTCTCTGGATGTTGTCAGCTAGCTTTTGTATTTCTCTTTCAATATTTTCCATTCTTTGGTCAACTCCATTTCCCAAGCTTGCTATTTCATTTTTCAACTCTTGCAGTGTGTTCTTCATTTCATAAGTTCTATTTGATTCTTTTTGAGAGTTTCAATCTCTTTACTCTGTTCATCTAGTTGTGTTTTCAATTCCTGCCTTATTCTGTTCATCTAGTTGTGTTTTCAATTCCTGAAATGACTCATTTCAGAACTTCCTGAGTTTTTGAGAAGTACAATTCTGAATTCTCTGTCATTAAAGTTGAATATTTCTATGTCTGTAAGCTTATTTTCTGGAGATTTTTCTCATTCTTACTGACATGGCTTGTCATTTTGATTGTCATGGTGTATAATAGACTATTTCTTCACCTGGGCATTAATGAAAATGTGTGCTGTTTCCCCCTGCCCACTGCCCCACCCCAGAAAATTTATTATGTAAAAGTCTCTCTTTAATCTGCTGCAAAGAAGGTGCTTTTTTTTTTTTTTTTGGTTTCCAGTAGATGGCCTCTAAGCCTCTTGGATCCCTGCCTTAAAAATTCTTTTGTATTTTCTTGTAGATATATAGACACACTCACGACCCCCAGTCTCAGCCCCTTTCAGTGTTAGCAACAGTTTTGGTAGCATTTGCTCAGATTCCCCTGGGGCTTCACTCTGTTCAGTCTTAGAGAATATGGGGGCAGCAGAGAGAGGTGCCCTCTGGCTTGAGGGTTGAGGGCCACAGCTCAGCAACCACAGTCACAGGGCCACAGGTTTTGCAACCATGGCCAGTAAAATTCAACTGTTGTTTCTCTACTCTCCCCTTCTCTGCTCTCTGCTCAGGTGACTGGGCCCTGTTGCTGGCTGCGTGGAGCTCACAGCTCTCCCACACAGGACTGCTCATGGAACTAGTTGCATTTTCTTTTCTCCCAACTCTTCCTATAGGGAACTCTTGCTGCAAGAGGCAGCTCATCTGTTCTCCCAGTTGACTTTCTGACTGCAGGGGTTCTGATCTGTGGTAGCTCTTATGCACAGAGATCATGCTCAGACATGCTGGTGTGCAGTTTAAATGTTTTCTGTTGAGTTTTAGATGTTTAGCTTATTGTTGTTTCAAGGGGAGGAATCTAGGGTCATGTCTCACTCTGCCATGTTTCCTCAGTATATCTGTATTTTAGTTCTTGATTTCTGTAAGTGCTTAATTACTTTAAGCCAATCAAATATTTAAAACTAGCAATACCACCCAAAGATAGAAAATTTTTTACCTATTTAGAACTTGGTCCAAGTCAAAGGATTCATTATCTGGTCGTTGCTGGTAGGATTTGGGGTTTTAATGGCAACTTTCATCTATGAGCCTATTCATAGCTCAGGCAAAGAAAAAAAAGGTCTCCACAGGGAGAGCACAAAAGGAAGCACCCTCACAGGTCCATAGGTTCAACATCAGAATCGAAGAGAGCACAGACTTTATGACAGAGTTGCTCATGATGGCGATTGCACATGGTGCTTTGGTCTCTCATGAAATGTGAGGTCCCTCCAACCCACAAATCTACCAATTCATGGCCCTAGATACATGCTACTAGAATTAATGCAGGACAGGACAAATGTCCACAAGTGGCATGGAGACCAAGCCCTGCGCCAAGAGAACAGGGTCTTTTGGTGGAGAGAGTAAAAAGAATTCAATGCACATGCCAAAGCTGGAATACAAAAGAAAATTTATTAGAAAAAGGGTAACACTCCACACAGAGTGGTCTTCTCTTAGAGGCAGAGAATAAGAGAGAGAGAGTAAAGGCATTGAGAGGGACCCTGAGTGTTTAGGGAATTGATCTTCTTTGTCATTCTGTAGTTTTCATTTTCTTTCATATGGACATACAGTGAGGAATGGAAAGAGTATGAAGCATAAAAATGTAATAATATGTAAAGTGAAAGGTCTGTTGGCAGCCTCCAGCCTTTAGGTTAGCCATAGGGATTGACCCTTGGTTCTTGTTTTTCCTGCATAGGTGTAGAGAATGGGCTGTTAGTAACTCTAGCAGAAATCTTCCTTTGTTCTGCAGGGCTGGACAGCACATTGTAGTCTCTGATTTTGACTTGATTAACATCTAATTCTTTTGCATCCTTTGTACATTATTCCCCCCTCAGATATTTTATTTCCTTGTTTTCACAGGATGTTCAGGGAGGAAGGTCTGTCTCCTGTAACTTCTCCAAAGCTGAGGTAGGGCTATAATCTTTGCGTACTGAGAATAAAAATGTCTGAAAGCCTATTCTAAGGGCACTGGAGGCAGAGAAAATGTGGTCGTTTTAACATAAGAAGTGATAAGAAGCCTTGCAGCCCAGAAAATATCAACTTAACAAAATGATAGAAAAGACAAAAGTCAAAATTAATGGTAGAGGTAATTGAGAATGATGGCATTGTTTCAAGTTAGTTTGTTAATTCAAGGTAGAGATAGCTAGGAAAAGAAAACTGAATTATTTTGAAGAGGGTAGTGGCATAGACACTGTGATATTATTCAGAAAAGTTACCTGATTCCACAGGATGTGGAGACATAGCCATTTACTGGAACAAGAGTTTAAGATCTTCCATGGGATTTTAAGAATGGTTCACATTTTCCAGTTCATTTTCTGAAGGAACCTGTGAGGATTCATGACGCAGGTTTAATTCGAGATAACTATACTCAGTGGTCAATTCCTTGTAATTTGACAGCATTTAGGGTCATTTTCATTTGGGCTAAAGTTGGCTCTCTGGTGACCCCTCATTTCAAGTTTTTAGTAAGACATGATTTGATTATATTGGAGAGTCTGAATGAGTTTAAGATGGGTTAGGTAGAATGTTATCACCATATTCCTGAAGTGCCTTTTGGACTTGACCTAAAAATATATAAGATAACATCTATTGTACTTCTTTATTAAAATATAAGTTTGAAGTAGAGAAAGGCTTCCTATTAACCACCTGAAAAAGGCTTAACCTCAGGGTGTCCTTTGTGAACTCTTATTATTAGCAATGCAATAAGCAAAAAGATTGCCCAGTTTCAGAGCTTTCTTGGCAAAGTTCGGCTAGTGCTTTCTTTAGAACATGGTTAGCTTTTTCTACTTTTCCTGAGGATTGGGGCCTACAGGAGAAGAAAAGTGACACCTAATTCCTAACACAGACTCTACTTACTGGGTTATTTTAGTAGGGGAAAGCCCGTTGTCACTTTGTAGGCTCCCAGGTAGCACATATTTAGGGATGAGTTCTTTAAGTAAGAATTTAAAAACTTCTAACGTTTTTTTCAGTCTGAGTGTGGG
The DNA here is from genome assembly GCA_030015415.1 of Cynopterus sphinx. Taxonomy (NCBI): domain Eukaryota; kingdom Metazoa; phylum Chordata; class Mammalia; order Chiroptera; family Pteropodidae; genus Cynopterus; species Cynopterus sphinx. The sequence continues at coordinate 101,779 of JAKZJJ010000153.1, forward strand.
AAGGTTCTACCCTCCTAGTAGAAGTATCAAAAAATACTAATAAGTGTATCAACCCTTTGCATGATGGCCTTTGAGTAAAATCTATTCACCTATTCTCCTCAAGTAATGATCCCCTAAACTGCACTGGCTTTAACAAAGGAGGAGGGATGAGATGGCTCCATGGGTTTTGCAATAGTTCCTAAGCTCTGCTTACTTCTTTAGTGGTATGAAATCATCTCTTTCTAACAAAGATGCAGGAAACTATTTTACATAAGAAGCCCAAATGAGAAGATTTATGTAAATGTTTAATAACCTGCCATTGTACAACTTTTGGGAGGAATAGTCACTTCTTGTTGGTGAGCCATCCTGATAGGTTAAAAATGAAGTTTCTCTGTTTTGCACATATGGCTTCTTCCAGGGTATCACCCAATATGTATTTGGGGTTTGGGACTCTGGTATGCAGCTGCTTGGCTGGCAGGTTCATTTTTGTTGCAGATGTTCTATCTGCTAGATTGTTTTCCTTGATTACATCTGAAACCCCCTCTTTGTGCCCCTACAGTGAATGACTGTTTTTGGAGGCTCCCTTCACTGCTTCTAAGAGTTGCACACTTTCAGTTCCATACTGAATCAAGTTGCTCCTTGAAGTAAGGAGCCTCGTTCTTTTCAAATAGCAACATGTGTGTGAAGCACCATAGATCTATACTTAGAATTAGTATATTTAGTCTGAGTCCCTTTCTCAACTGGAATGCCCTAAGTTGGCTATAAGTTCTGCTTTTTGAGCAGAGGTATCAGCTGGTAAGGCATGAGCCTTTTTGATGTCTAATGAGCTTACAATAGCATATCCTACCTTCTTGACCACTTTATCTATAGAACTGCATCTATCTATGAACTGCTCAGCCTCTGGATACAGTAGGAGTTCATCTTTTAGATCACGTCTGCTTGGATAAGGGTGTTCTATAGTCTCAATGAAATGGTGGAGAGAGTTTTCTAAATCAAAGTGACAGGATTTACCATTTGACAGAGCTTGAGAATGATGTTAGGAGTATTTAATAAGGGGACCTAATATTTTAATGGGTGCCCTCCTTTTAACCATCAATGGCCCTTTGTTTCTAATACACTTTGACTGTGATGATGGGGTGGGGGTTAACTCTTCAAGATGCTGCCCTAAATTTTAGAAGGTTCTTCTACTAACAGGGCAGTGGCTGCCACAACCCATAAGCAGCTGGACTAGTCTAAAGTTACTGGATCTAATTGTATTGGAAAACAGCCAAGTGGTCTTGTAATGTCCCCCAGCTTTTGTGTTAGTGGTTATAAAGCTAGCTCTTGTTTTTCAGCTGTATAAAGAGGAAATGGCTTTTCTAAACTGGGAAGGCCTAATGCAGGAGCCAAGCCCAACTTCTTTTTTAGGATATTGGAAGTGCTTTCATATCACCATTCCAAAGAAAGAGCTCAGATCAGGATGCTTAATGACTCTATATAAAGGCTTAGCTATTATCCCCTGAATGTGACTTGATTCACAATTGGGTATCCTTATTCTGCAAAACCCAGCAGAACCTAAAAAGGTTCTGAACTGCTCTTTTGTCTGGTGATATTTTCTTGCTAATATAGCTTCTTTTGATTGAGGAGCTAAAGCCTAGGGTTCTGGTGTTAAAATGTACCTCAGGTATTTAACTTTTTGGAGGGAAAGTTTGCTAAGACAACTGATGTGTCTGTTTCCTAAGAAATTTAAAACTTGGATAGTGTTAGCATTACAACTTTCTTTTGTTAGGCCTGTTATTAACAAATCATCCACATATTAAATAAGAAAACCAACTGTTAATTTTAAACTCCTAAGTTCCTGGGCATTTCCAAACAAATAGGGGCTACTCCCGAAGTTTATTAGAAAAGGGGAATACTCCACAGAGTGTGGTCTCTCAGAATGAGAGAATGGCAAGAAACATGTAAAGCTAGTGAACAGAGGAGGCATAAGTATTCAGGGAATTCAGTTTATACATCATTCTGTACTTTCTGTGCATTATTGTTGTAAAGATTTGGTCAACTCAGGTCCTTAGATATGGACATCCAATAAGAAAGGGAAGAGTATATACCATGAAAAGGTAAGTATACATACAATGAGAGGCCTGCTGGCAGTTCCTAGTCTTTAATCCTTAGGTTCCCCATGGTTTTGGCCATAGGGAACTCTTGGTCCCTGTCTCCCTTCCCAGGTGTGGAGAGTGGGCTATTAGTAATCCATCTGAAACCTCCCTTTGTTCTGCAGTTGTCCTCCTGGCCTGGCTGCAGGGCTGACCAGTACATTGCAGTCTCTGAATGTGACTTGATTCACATTTTTAATTTTCTTGCCTTCTCCCTAACAATTCCAGCATAGAAGCGGAAGGAAGCCTTTGCAGCCTAGAAGATATAAATTTAGCAAAAAGAATAAAAAAACAAGTCAAAATTAGTAGTAGAAGTAATTGACTATAAAGATACCTTTTCATGGCAGTTTGTTAATTTAATTCAAGGTAAAGGTACCTGATGAAAATGAATTGAATAATTTTGAAGAGAATAGTGACATGGACAATGGGCTAAAGGAATAATTATTTAGAGAAGTCCTCTGATTTCGCAGGATGTGTGGATTTATCTGATTTCTGGAATAAGAGCTTAAGATCTTTCACGGGTTCAGGGGAATAGGTCAAACTTCCTAGTTCATTTTCTGGAGGACCCTATGAAGACTCAAGAGACATTGGTTGAATGCAAGACAGTTGCACTGAGCTGTTGATTCTTTGTAATTTGACAGCAGCTGGGGAACTTAACGAAGCTTGGTGGGTCCTTTCTATTTGTGTGGAGGGCTAAGGCTGACTTTGAATACATTGCAGGTTGGGAGCTGCTCTGCTCATAGGAAGGCCTGACTCAGAAGCAGGTCATCTGTAAATGGTTTAGCCTTAGGTTGCCCATGAACATGCTTTGAGGGATGGATGAGGGGCTGCCTCTCCCCGCCACTTTAGCTGGGCCTCATTTCCCAGGATGACAGGATCCCCACAACAGACCCAGCTCCTGATGTTTGCTGTAGAATTTTCTTGCTAGTCCCAGTCTCACAATGGGAAAAGCATAGGATCTTATGTTAGGGTGGCTATTTATATTTGTCACTATGTTGTCAGCATTGGAGAGAGACCCATGGTAGCTCCAGTATCTAGCAAAAATTGTTTTTCCTCCTGCCATGTCAAGGGTAACCTGAGGTTCTGCTGTTGTGATTACAATGGAATTTTCTAGAACTGGAGTCTGGGAACACTTGGGCTTCCATTGTTGAAGGAGGGAGCAGCTACTTCATGAGAGTCTTGCCTGAGGGTTAAGGGCTTGTGAGGGCCACCCCTACCCAACTTCCCAATGCTGATGGGCATTTGCCCTTTCAGTACCCTTCCTTCTGTGGTTTGCACATTGATTTTGCCCAATCCTGACAATGCCAACCATGGCCAACTAACAGCCAGGCCCTTCAAGCATGCAAGGTTTTTATTGCCTAGGGTCACTTTGAGATAGTTCCTGTATTAAGGCAAAAAAAAAAATTGCACCATTTTGTCCTCTGCTTCTTTCTCTGCCCCATCCCAGTTATTGGACACCAAGGAGGCCTGTGGGGTTTGAAGTTCAGGCCCAAACTTTTGGAGCTTCCTTTTTAATACTGGGCACAGCTCAAGTTATGAAAAGCATAGCCAGGAATGTTTTACTCTGCCGACTTTGGGCCTGTGTTGGCATATTCTCTAAATGTGCAAACCACAGAAGGAAGGGTACTGAAAGGAAGGAAGGGAACATAAAACACAGAAAACTCTTTTGATGAAGCATGGAATTCTTGTTTTCTACTCAGAAAACTTCTTTTTATAACATCAGTAACAAACCCTAATTTTCCATTAAAGCTTACTTTTGACATTTAAATTTTTAATCTTGTTTAGCTTACTCACATAAAATTTCCTCTCAGGATTTCTCTTCAGAAACCTTCTACCACTTTTCTCATTCCATCAGGTTGCCTCTTCTCACTCAGTCAGAAATAATCAACTTATAGATAAACACCTTTCCTTCAACTTCCTTCAAAATATATCTCTATACTTTATACTTTCTGTTATCAAAACATACATTTTTCTTTCCATCATAATTAGTGATCTTAACCACCATATTATATGACTCCAACAAATATAAACCAGAGGTCCTGCACAAACTGTTATTGCCCCATAATTTATAGTATTTATAACTTTCCTAAAATAGGTGGGGTCCGTGGAGAACTCAATTCCTTCTCAGAGTGTGAGGGTGAAGGAACAGGAGAGAACTCTTGATTATTTTGATATCTGTGGGAAGGCACTTCTATCTATCTTTGGGACATCTAATTATGTGATAAGTCTGGGTCTTGATAAGGGAGCATAGAAGCTTGTAAATAGGAGACTTTGCTACTTCTGTTTCTTGCCAAGAAGATCTAATTGGGGAAGAGCATGTGATTTAACGAACTGTTTACAAGCCAGACTTCTTGGTCCCCCTCACATCGTTAGTTTGGAAGAAGAAGGGACACCTACAGGTTCTAGCTGCAAGGAATTGCTGCCACACATTCACTGAGAGCTGGGCCATGGGGCTGGACTTCCTGCCTCCCGTGGGGCACAAGCTGGGAAGTGCCTCTGCTGTGGAGAAGGAAGGAGGAATAATATTCTTCTTTTTTCAAGAATTGAACCTGAACACCCTGGGTAAAGCACCAGAACTAACCTCAAGATAGTAGTGCTATCTGTGATACTGAAAATGTGATACTCACCCTAAGAGGGGTGCTCCCTGTGTTGGGGTGCCAGCTGAGAAGGCACAAGAGGGAGGATGAGAGAATTGGTCTGGTCCCATCACTGCTAAAAGGGGTGACTACAGTAGGGATCTAGGTCCACTACTTCTACAAGCATGCACAGGGGTGGACCTGTGGCTCAAACAACAAGTTGCAGGAGGGGCTTCCTGGGCCACTCATGTCAGAAGGCGAATGACAGTGTGCTTCTAGGCCTGCCACTGCCCCGAGTGCAAATCCAAACCACAGTGAGATACGATCTCACACCTGTGCAAATTAGTACAGCCATGATGGAAAACAGTATGGAGGTTCCTCAAAAACTAATAAGTGATCTATCACGTTATCTAGCAATATCTCCACTAGAGAACACATATCCAAAAAGATATTAGCACACCAATATTCCTAGTAGCATTATTAACAGTGGTTAGGACATGAAAGCAACAAGAGTGTCCTACAAAATAGTTGAATGGCTAAAGAAGCTGTGGCACATATATGCAGTGAACTATAAGTCAGCCTTAGAAGAGAAGAAATATCACCATTTGTGATAATGTGGATGGAGCTCGAGAAAATCATGCTAAGTGAAATAAGCCAGACAGAACAAATTAAAAACCACATGATATCACTTATATGTGGGAATATAAACCAAAAAACAACAAATGAAAAAGACGAACAAACAGAGATTCATGGACATGGACAATGGACTAGAGGTTACCAGAGGATAGGGGTGTATGTATATGTATATTCCTTACTGTTAAAATGTTCAGTTGAAACTCAACACATTTTGTTAACCAATGTCACCATAATATAAATGAATAAATGATTGAATGAATGAAGAGGAAATGAATGAAAGAAAGAAAAGAAAGAATGAAAGAAAGAAAGAAAGAAAGAAAGAAAGAAAGAAAGAAAGAAAGAGAGTTAGCTTGAAAGAACTTCAGAATAAAGCTCAAATGTAAACCAAAATGTAATCAGTAAAGAACAAATACATGAAGTAAGCAAGTCCCTGTTGTTATTATCTCTGTGCTAGCTACCTAGATGCTTCTCCATGCCTTGCATATCCTATGAGGCTGTTAAATCTCTCGTCTCACCCCCTGACCCTATGATTGTGAGGAAAAAGTACCCATAGTCAGCTCTTTTAATTAACAAGCAGGACTGACTTTAGGGAATTTCCTGAGCAGCTGCTCTCTCCTGTGATTGTCGTTCTATCTGCTCACTGTTTCTTATTGGCCTAAGTAGGTGGCTCAATGTTGTATTCTCAGCTGCAGGTTTGGTCTCTATAAATACTGACCATATTTCTTGATAGTCAATCCTCCTTCATCTTAAGGGGTTTGGACTGAGGGTCATTTTTTCTAAAACTCTTTCCTGCTGACAGGGCAACATTGTTAGGTTCCTAAATCCAGGAGGAGTGGAAATTGCTCAAAACCTGAGTCCAGGGTTTAGGTGGTTGCTATCAGCTGGAACCCTTGCACAAGCTTCAACTTTTTGTAAAGTTGCTGAGGCCTGGAGCAAACAAACTTGACAAGAAGATTAAATGGACAAACATCAGTAGGAGGATAGTTTTAACAGTCCTAAAACGGGAAGATTAGGTAAAGCTGTGGATGGTGCTCTGCATCATTGACCACATTCTGGTAGGCTCTGTCTCTTGGTTTTACAGATGTAAGTAAGCCAGGACGCTTACTTATAGATATTTTGTATGCTTGTCTCAAACCTCCCTGAGTTGTGAATATAAACATGACTGCAGCATTTTTCATTAACGTTGGCAGAGGCCCCCACCCCTTCTCGGCCGGCAGATAATCGATTGCTAAGACTACATTTTCCACAAAATCCAAGAAAGTTTGCAGACTCTCGAGTGTTTCTCAGGTGTTAGCTGTCAGGTTCTCCTGGCTTGCATTAGCTTCCTCAAGGTGCCTCATGGTTTGCAAATCACCAACATGGGGTGGTCAGGAATGGAGTTGCTGGGATTCCTGGCAACATTTGCACATTGCCCTCTCATGTCTAAGTTGGGAGGATCCTGAGGTGATATTATGGCTGGTTATCTATTGTCTCCACATTCCTGTGTTTCCTCAAGCCCTGATCACCTGAGCATCTGCTTTCACTGCTAGGAAGAAAAAAGGGAGCTGAGATATCTGTGGGATAGGTCACCCACTAGGGAGCATCCCAAAGATTTCAGATAGTTTCTCAGAACTCCACTCTCTAGGCCTGAGATGGCGGTTGGCCTAACTACCCTGGGTCTTGAATGTTTGTCCCCACATATTCATATACTCGGGGGTAAAGGGACCCCTGGTGTACAGTGCAGGCAGAAACTTCTGACTGTGTCTTGCTGACTATGAACCCATGGAGCCTGTCTTTCTTTCTCTCTCTTTCAGTCTCATTCTCTCTCTCATTCTCTCCTCTCTTTCTAATTCTTATAAGCACAGATACTGTTGAATATAGCCTTCTTTCTAGTTTTCAGTCTCAGCCACTATACTTGCTGTCCTTGCTGCATATCAGTTGCCATCATCCCATTGTGAATCTCAGATCCCTGAAGTCTCATCTAATCAGGGTGTTAGAGTTGAATTCATGACAATCTAGAGGATCCTCTAGATTGCACACAAAGAACTAAATGGGAAGATTTTAGATTCTCCTTTGCCCAGCATCTGTAGCGAGACAGAGATGCATGCCTCTAGTCCTATGAGAGAGGGGAATGGGGACAGAGCAGTTGCAGTCTAAGACAATTCTGCAGCCCACTGAGACAATTCTGCAGTGCACTGGGCGGGGAGGCCTGAATTTGATGAATTGGGGTGGCACCTAGTCCATTGTTCTCTGAGACTGCCTTTCTTTTTCACGTGTTCATCAGTGACTTTAAACACTTCTGAAAGAGAAGTTGGAATACTGTGATGTCCTTAAGTTGTTTTCCTGTCTAAAGAAAGTAGGGAGCTCCAGAGGCCTTTCCCTGCTTGGCATCATCTTAATCAGTGCTTTTGCCAACACAGCTCTTTGTGGGTTTCGTATGTAGTTGATTTAAACAGTCCAGGAGCCAAAAGTCATTCCCACAATTACTTATGAAATGAGCCTCTTTGTCTCTATTGAATTATTAAAAGTTGGAGTTTTTATGTTTGCTTAGAGATAGCGCCTTGAACATCTAAAAGCCTGCTTGACCAGCTTCAGACTACCTGGCACAACTTAATCCTCCTAGGTAACTTAAAAAAGCTATTAGTCACACTCTCTTGGTGTGTTCCCTGAGGCCATGTCTCTCTACAGCACCTGGGTCCACTTAGTCCCATGTCTTTAATTCAATGGTCATGTCATAAGTTGAATCCTCATCCAAGGCTCAATCCATCCATGGTTTTTGCTTTGGAAATAACAGCCCTCAAAGTTATAGCCCTTGAGAGCCCCTCCCATTTGGGTCCCTTTTCTTTGTGCACCCCCACAGGGACATAGATGCCCCTACATACAAACACATGGACACGTTGACAGCCAAGTTAGGAATAGAAATGGCAGTGCAAAATAGAGGCAGTTTTATCATGGGGCAAGAATATCTACTCTTTTGGCACTGTATTGGGGATGGAAGATATACATGGCTGACGGATATGGAGTCTCCAAATACCTAGGTGGCTAACAGGGCCAAAGGCATTTCTTGAGCACCTGGAGAATACAAGCCCTGGGTCTTCTGTTATCCTTTCTGGGAACCCAGAACTAGGAAGAGACATCACTCATCCACTGTGGAGAAGCCTTAAGGAGACAGGGCCTTAGTTTACTTCTCTGTAGATAGGGTTGCATAGATAAAGTATCACCAAGAGTCTGGAAGAGTCTGTTTCCCTGATTCTTCTTCTATAATTTACTTTACTCCATTACCCTGGAAAATGCTTTCCAACCCTTTAAGGTCCTTCTGCACATAGTGCAGCGTGGGGCCTTGGGAGACTGGAGACATAGATATTATAACTGTGGCAGAGCACTAGACTACTCACCTGGAGATAAGGGACAACACTATCCTTGTTGGAGACTCAGGATCCTCATTTAGAAGTAGGTGAGTTCATTGCCCTGCTGGTCTCATGAGTGAATAGACCCCAGGACAGTGGAGAAAAATCAGAGAGAGAGAGAGGCTCATGCTGTCCCTCACGTTCCCCTAGAGTTTGCACATCCAGACCTTTCATCCCGGAACCCTGGTGGAACAACTGCCTTGAGGACCAAAAAGAAAAAAAACTGTGTTTTATTTTCAGGTTTCACTGCTTGGGGCTGCACTCCTGTGTCCATTGTGCTCAGCAAGGCAACTGGAAAAGAAAAGGTCACCCAGGGCTCATTGTGGAAGTCTCCTGCTTCTAAGCAACATCCCCCTTTATTATCAACACTTGCCTCCACAGTGTGAGCTTCTCAGAGACTGGAAGGCTCTCAGAGACCCTCTCAATATTCACTCAGCTAACATGCCTCCCACACTCACTGTGAGCAGAGCTGTGTTACACCTTTGGTGATGCTGAAAGGAACCACATAGTTCCTCCCCTTCAGGATCTCACAGACTAGAAATTAGATTAGAAATGAACAAAACTGAAAAGCAAATCTGTGTGGGTAAGAAGAATGAGTCATGTAGTGTCCCCAGGTGGGTCTGAAGGACCCCAGGGTAAAATTTGTTGTGTGATGAGAATGATGAGAGGAGCCACTCTGCACATGTCTGGGAACAGTATGTCAGGGTGAGGAGAGCTCAAAGGTGCAGACTCAGAGGCAGAAGAGAATTTTCCAGAGAGGAGGTGATAACAAACCCAGGGTGGCTGGGCCAAAGTTAGGTTTTAGGGCTAGTTTGAGAAGATGGCAGTGCTGACCTGGCCTTCCAAGAATGTGCTAGTTATCTCTGCTGTGTGGCTGCATTCCCCTAACTCAATGCTTAAGAAACAAATGTGGACCAACTCACAGTCTTAACAACTAGTTGCTCAAATCAGCAGAGCTGGGAGCCTGTGTCCAAAGGTCTCCTAGGTGGCTTGGCAGTAAATTCCACAGACCCTCTATCCAGGGTGGGGTCTGTCTGATATTGTTCATGGGTTTTAGCAGGAGTCAGTTTAGATGGGAGTCTCAGTCTTCTGCCTCTGGGCCTAGACCCTTTTCCGCTTGTCTGCTCTGGTATCTCATAGGGCAGCTCATGTTTTCTGATCTTGCCTCTTCAGAATATTAGATCAGAAACAAAACACAGACACAGGGCAAGATAGTGAGACAGACAGGAAAGTCACATGCATACATACATAAAGACAGAGAGAGACAGATAGACACAGAAGAACACAGGAGTGAAGCAGGCAGAAGACATAAACTTTTCATAACTCAGTCTTGAACATTACACCCAGTGTTTTACTCTTGTTTGATTTTTAGAAATCAATCACACAGTTCATCCAGCCTCAGGGAGCATGGCTGACACAGACGTATGTGCTGTGGAGACAGGAGCACTTGGAATCATTGTGGGCTGCCTACCACAGAGAATGAGATGGACCCGTAGGCTCTGATTCTCAACATGATGAAAGACCCTGGAATACTCTATGTAAAAGCAGCCAGTATTAGGATTTAAAGTCATTTTCACCCTACTGTATCACAGACAGAAGAGAACTGAGGCTTTCTAGATGTTAGAGCAGACCGAGTTCAAGTACGTGGAATGCAGAGTGCTGTGCTCAGCCTCATATTCACAGGATTCCCTTCATTTGTTATGGCTAGCCTTGAGGTCACATAGTCTCAGCCTAGAGGTCTCAGGTTCTATAGGTGATTATAGGTCTGATGACATCCTAGGAAGAGGAAGTTAGAACAACTCCCTCTGTGCAGATGGGCAAACTGAAGAGGCCTTGAGAGAACATGCTTGTTTAGTTTATATCACTGGTGAGGAGGAGGTGCTAGGTGGGAACCCAGCTGTAAACTACTTCAAAACTGGAGCACCAGCTGCAGCTTGGCCTCCCTGGGTCTGTGGGGCGTGTTGTGTTGCTGTCACTCTGCATGAGCATGATATAGGTTTGAGGGTGAGAAGTCAACAGTCCTAAGAGGCTCTAGGGAATCTCTTGTTTAAGGAGAAAGCCCTGGTTGTGGACCCCAGAATATAATCTCACTTCCTGATGACATAGCCCAACAGAAACTGAAACTCTAGTACTATAATAATACATTCTAGAAAAGCCCCTACCCAGTTCACTTGACTAGAGATGCTTAAGAGAGCAACACATCCACTTTTCTATCCACATGTCCTGGGTCTGTTGCCTCAAGAAAATCCAAACTGAGAAGCATTGTCCATGTCTCAGATGATGGGTCAGGTCACCCCATTCACCTGTGGCCATTTGCCCAGAGAACTCTAAAAGTAACAAATGAAAGGCCAGGGAGTCCATTCCATCTGATCTCATTATAACAAATGTATGTCAACCCCTCAGTGTGTGTGTGTGTGTTCATATACGCATGTGTGTTTTTGTATATGTGGATGTCTGTACACATGTGTGTGTTTGCATTGTTTGTGTATGTGGTGTGTATGTAGATTAGTTACCATGAGAATTATAAACACTAGGCAGTAACAGGCTAAGGAGGGTTTAGAAGCTTGATGAGCCAGTCATGTCCAAGTCCCAGATCAAGGCTGACTGGGTGGGTTTGTGAAAGGCAGAGTAGTCCTCTCCTTTCTGAGGATTAGCACAGCCTCCAAGTGAAGCTCAGGTCATGGGATAGAAGTCACTGCATACTCAAGCTTGTGCCTAATCTGGGAGCTGAAGTTCAGGTAGGCAGAAGTAGCAATGGCAGTTTCCAGAGAGGGCTCTGATACCTCCAGGATGATTGCCAATAACTCATTGCAGATGTCCGTGCATGAGATTAATGACAAGTCAGTAAATGGAGACACGTACTCCACCTCTCCTAGTGAGGGGATTGTGTTTCCCACCACCACCAAAGGCCAGCTGCCATCCCAGATGGTACAGCCAGCTTCTGTGAGGGAGGGAGCTTTGTCTTTGGGATCCACAAAAACACCCCTCATCTTTCTCAAAATTGGGTCAGGAGGTCATTTGTTTCATTGGGTGAGGCCACACTTGGAAACCTGCCACTTGGCTGCACAGAAACAGAGGACCAAGCAAAGAACATCACTCCTCTGCAGGAAAACTTGCCAGACCTACCTGGAGGAAGAGAGGAGAGAATGGAGGCATTTGGAAATGGCCAACTTTCACTGATGGCAAATGCTGTTTTATTTCCTTCAGCTATAGTTGACATGTAACAGTATATAGATTTCAGAGTACAGTGCAGTGATTAGTCATACAATAACTTCTGAATTGATCTCCTGATAAGTCTAGTACCCATCTGGGACCAGACATAGTTATTGCAATATTATTGATGATATTCTGTATGCTGTACATTACAGTCCCATGACTATTTTGTAAATGGCAATTTATACATCTTGATTCCTTCACTTTGTTCACCCAGCTCCCCAACTCTCTTCCCATCTGGGTCCCATCAACTTGTTCTCTGTATTCATGAGTTTATTTCTGTTTTATTTGTTTGTTTCTTTTGCTTTTTAGATTCCACACAGAAGTAAAACTTTATAGTCTTTTTTTCTGTCTGAGTTATTTCACTTAGTATAACATCCTTTAGGTCCATCCATGTTGTCAAAAATGGTAAGATTTAATTCTTTTTAACGAATGAGTAACATTCTATTATATATATGTACCACTTCTTTATCCTATAATCTATCAATAAATACTTAGGTTGTTTTCATATTATGGCTATTGTAAAGAATACTGCAACAAATATAGGCATGCAGATGTCTTTTTATAATTAGTTTTGAATCTCTTCAGATAAATACCCAGAAGTTGAATTGCTAGGTCACATGGTGATTCTATTTTTAATTTTTTTGAGGCACTTCAATTCTGTTTTCTATAGGAGCTGCTCTAATTCACAGTGCCCTGTAGAGTGCTCAAGGGTTTACTTTTCTTCACACCTTCACCAGCACTTGTTGATTTTTTAAATAATATTTTAATATTTTAAGTTATAGCTGACATATAATATTAGTTTCAGGTGTATAACATAGTAATGAGGAATCTATATAACTCACAAAATGGTCAACCCAATAAATCTGGTATCCACCTAACACCATCCATAGTTATTAGAATATTATTTATTATATTCCTTATGCTATACTTTATATCTCTATGATTATTTTATAACTACCAATTTGTGCTTTTTAATTTCTTGTCCCTTTCACCAATTGTCTCAATTTTCACCATCAGGTAACACTCAAAATGTTTTCTCTATAAGTTTTTTCTGTGTTGTTTTTTTTTGTTGTTGTTGTTTATTTCATTCTTTCAATTCCGCATGTAAGTGAAATCATATTGCATTTCTCTTTCTCTATTTGACTTACTTCACTCAGCTAAATGCCCTCTATGTACATCATGAAATATCTTTGCCATTCCTTTACTTTTAGTGTGTTTATCTTTTAATATGAAGTGAGCCTCTTGTAGGCAGCCTATGTAAGGGTCTTGTTTTCTTTTTCATTCAGCCATCTTGTTTTTGGAGTGGATCATTTAATTCTTTTTAGTTCAAAATACTTTTGGGGTGTAGACATGTAATTATTTTTGATACTTTTTTTTTTTTAATTAGTCCCTTTAGCATTTTCTGTAATACTTGCTCAGTGGTGATGAACTACTTATCTGTGAAGCTCTTTATTTGTCCTTCAACTCTAAATGAAAGCTCTGCTGGGTAGAGTAGCCTTGGTTGAAGGTACTTTTCATCAGTTTAAATATTTCCTGCCATGCCTTTTAGTCCTGAATAGTTTCTTTTGAGAAACCATTGGACAGTCATATGAGAGCTCCCTTGTAGGTGACTATGCTTTTCTCTTTCTGCTTTTAAGATTCTCTCTTTTCTCTTTAAATTGTGGCATTTTAACAATGGTTTGTCTTGGTGTGGATCTCTTTGTATTCATCCTATTTGCGGCTCTCTGTTCTTTCTGGTCTTGTATGTCTACTTTCCTCACTTGATTTGGGAAGGTTAGTTATTAATTCTTGAAATAGGTTTTCAAATTCCTTGCTCTCTCTCTTCTCCTTTTGGTACCCCTAAGATGCAAAAGTTGGTATGCTTGATGTTGTCCCATAGGCTCCTTAAACTATCCTCATTTAAGGGAATTTTTTTTCTCTTTTTGCTGTTTACATTGGATGCTTTCTGTTATATCATCTTCTAAATCACTGATTTGAGCCTCTGCTTTATTTACTCTACTGTTAATTCCTCTTATGTATTCTCATTTTTGAAGGGTTCATTTTAATCATTTCTATCTCTACTTCTATGTTTTCTGTCTGTTCCTTAAAGTTCTCATGACGTCCATATATTCTTCCCTTGTGTTTATTAAGCATCTGTATCAGCACTGCATTGGACTCTGCATCTGATGTTTGTCTTCAAAATTTTTAGTTCTTTTTCTGCAGCTTTGTTCTGTCCTTTTGAAAAATATGTCTTTGTCTCCCCATTTTGGTTGCCTCCCTGTGTTTGTTTCTATGTATCAGTTAGGGCTGCTATGTCTTAGTAGAGTGGCATGTGTACTATGTGTCCTGTTGGGGAAGGTCCAGGGACATATTCTTTCATGGCCACCTAGGTGATATCCTTAAGATGTGTCTTTCTTGTTGCTTTTTGTGACATCCTGTTGTAGTTTACCCTTGGTTACTATTTGCATGTTAATGGGAGAGATTGACCCTTGGGCTGATTGCTTGTGAGTACTGGTCATGACCAACGGAAAAGCTGTTATGCAGGGGAAGACCCCACATATCAGGATTCACTTTAGAGGGGCTCTAGTGCCTGCCAAGTCCACCTTTCCACCTTTCAGATATGTGTTTGTGAAGCTGATTTGACAAAGCTCTGCTGCATTATAAAGCTGGCCACTGGGAGTGTTGGTTCTGGGCCTCTTGGAAAAATCCCATGGTGCAGCCCAAACTCAGCTGCTGTGTGTGCCATTCTCAAGGACACCTGGTAGGAATTACAGAGTGATCAGCTATATAAAGACACTTGAGGTGAGAAGGAGGTGCCTGGGAGAAGCTAAGTTTCAAATTGTGTATGACTACTACCAGTGCTGTGGAACACTCAGCAAAAAGCACAGAGCAAGTTGATTCAACAAAAGCAAATAAAAAGCCTTACTGGAGCTTCTCTTATGTAAATAAAATTAGGAAATTCTTAGAGATGACATCATTCATACATTCTCTGTTCAAAGTTGCTTCTACTCCCAGGAGAGAGACCGGTAGCAAGCCTATTATCAACTCCTTCTGAAATTTGTGTCATGCCACACAAATGGATAGCTCTCCATAACTGTATAGAAAAACTGAAAGACTGTCTCATATTCTATTTTTTCCAAGACTTTGTTTGTGTTTCTTAAAAAAACTTATCTGTTTGTCTCACAGAAGCCATTTCTCCCTGTTCCATTTCCCCTACTAATGTAGGTGTATAAGCCTTTAACTTTCATCAGTTAATATGTCAATACTTTTCTGTTGGCTTCTATGTATAAATAAATAAATTCATTCTACCTTTAACCTATCTTTTGTCAGAGTAATTCACTAATTCTAAGAGAGTAAAAAACAAAAATCACCAGAAATTTTATTTCGTTACTGAGGTAAATAAAACTATTTATTTTTATTTTTCAATTAGCATGAAAATTTGATATTGTTTTATGTTAGTTTTAGATGTATAGAGTAGTGGTTAGACATTTATATAATTAAAAAGAAATTCTCCAGATTTGTCTAGTACCCACCTGACACTACACATAGTTATGATATTATCGACTACATTCTCTATGCTGTACTTTACATCTCTGTGACTATTTTGTAACTAACATTGTGTATTTCTTAATTCCTTATTTTCTTGTGCTTATAACTGAAATCAAAGAAACTTGTAGAGCCTACCCCAGCCACTTTAATGTTATAAGAATTAAAACTTATAAGCAATTACCCAATTTTTCATTAAAAATTTTAATGCAGCAGTTTTAACACATTGTTGCTTTTTAAAATAATAACTTTTTATATCACAATGTGATTCAGATATTAAATATTTTTAGATGTAACAAATGCTCTGGTAAAATGTATGTAATTCTATATTTTATAATTTATTACATCTTCTAAAATTTATTTTTGGTCAAAAGTAATTAATTTTTACTCATGAAAATTTAACAAATTTATTTAAATGTGCGTGGATTTATATTTATTATTTTACTAAGGCATTATTTGTAAAATGTCATTGCTCTTACTACTATAAAAACGTCTTGCTTGTCCAGAAATTTTTTAATATATGTGTTTTTCTATTAATTTTGAAAACATTCTTCATTGAAAAAAATTTAAAGCTAGGAAAATCCATTTGACATAATTTTGGTTTAATATCTTTTTAAAATAATAAAATCATTTAGAAACAAATTCACATGAGCTCTCATTTAATTCTTCTAGGAATTATTGAGAAGGTAAGATGTAAACTGAGCTGTGAGTGAAGGAAGAGTAGGAATTTATCAAAAAGTGATGGGGGCTGGGACAAGGGCATTCTAAGTAAAAGAACAGACATATGAAAGAATACATTGTAAGTGTAGTGTGTATTGTATTACATAAAATAGAGCTATAAAAATGTAGGCGTCTAGAACTTTTAAAATTTAAAAATGCTAAAGTAAAAAGGTGTAAGGTAAGGAAGGTTACTGAGACCGTATATTGTACAAAAGCTTTTTGTATATCTTTCATTGATTTCTAGCCATAACCTAATTAGCCCATATGTAAAAACTGAAGTTAGAGAGGGTAACCGATTGGATCAGAGTTACATCACTATTAAGCAGCAGCAATCGGATTTACATTTAGGTTGATCTAAGCTAAACCCCATCATTTCAGAATGCAGCTGGTGAGAAATAATTGGTTTTCTGTCTTAATTAAACGTCAATGCAACTGCAAATGATAATATGTATATATACATCAAATAAGCTGTATATGTATATACACATCAAATAAGCTGATCAAGCAAATAGAACACATCAACGGATCATGGAAATACACATAACAAGTACCAATGAAGCACAGAATAGGCACATTTAAATTCAAATAGGGATTCTGAGAAGACTTTCTAGAGATGACCCCAAGCTAAATTTTGCTGTATCAGCAGGATTTGTCCAATGAATACAAGTGGAAATGAAATATGTTTGAACATTAAGTAAGGCAGAATTAAACATTTGGAGGCACCATAGAGCTGGCTACTAGCAATTAATGAGGAAATGAGGTATAAAGACCAAGGGCAAGCCTCATGTGTGATTTCAATTTTCTTGGATTTCGTTCATCAAGGATTTGGGAGTCCACTTAACAAAGAAAGACCCTTTCAACATTGTATATAGTAGCCACACATGAGATTCACTTCCTCGAATAGACCACTTTTCATCATATGGTTATATGGAACTCAAAAATGTTTATCCATAGTCCAAACGCTTTGATGAATAACTCATAGGAAAGGTCCCAATAATGTCAAAAACATCACTGTCTTATTTTCAAGTAGTTCCTTGTGGACATACTCATATTGTCTAACAGACTAACCTTTCTCTCCTCTTCTTTTCACATCACAGGCAGATTATCTCTATACTCTCAGCATCATCCCACATGGTTTGTATTCCAGCAACATTAGGCTACTTGCAGGACTCTTTACTCACCATGCTCCTCCTAGCCTCCAGGAGGCTATAGATCCTTTTCCTCTTCTTGAATCATGCTTTCCTTTCTTTATCAACATTCTACTTCACATTCATGCTTCATAGGTGCTTCAGATACTATAAGAATACTTTCCCTGCTGTCCCTATGGTAGCTTTAAGCTCTCTTTTGAATTTACCTGTTTGTTTTCTCCTGACATTTATAGGAGAGGAGATTGTATTGTATTTCTTTACACAGTGGCTCAAGCCTCTACCCCAATACATGCGTAGTGCATAGAAGGTACTCTATAAATATCTGTTGTAATGATTTTCTCCCTGGCACAGTAAATGTTATAAGGCTGCTAGATTTGGATACATCTATTTTCATGGTATCGAAAGTGTATATATTTGATACAACTGTATCTGTGTCTTTGTCCTGAATAAAAATACAACAAACTTCTCAAGTAAATTTAATCCCTGAAAAATATTTTAGACTTATATTAAGACAAAGTTTAAAGCTACTTATGAGTGCATTCTAATAAAATCCCCCTTTTAATTAACAAACCATGTATCTTTGAAACAAAAAATGATACATAGAATTGACACTGGTGTGCTTCAGTATTAATGCCTATGTGCCAGTTCTCCTGGCAAGTTACCATGTGTTAGTTATTTGAGAGGCAAACGATAACAGCATTTAAGAATGAGTGAGGACTAAGGTAACAGCTATTATACAACTTGATCATACATGTCAATTCCACAATATTAGAAAATGTTTAGCTCCTATTTAAATAATGATTTACGTATACTTGACTTTATAGGGGTTCGGTGGAAAACTCATTCATTGTATTTAAGGCAGATGGCATTTCTGGTTTTCAATTTGCCAAAATATTTTGAGTACTTATTAAGTGTTTGACATTTATAATGGCAAAACAGTATTTCTATTAACATCATTCTGAATACATATATTACACACTGAATACCAGTAGACATATGACAATTTTAATTTCCTGTAAGTCACTAAAAGTTAAATATCCAAGCCATCAAAATATTCCATATTTCTCAATGGTATAATCCATAAGAAGTGTTGTTGAATGAAATAATACATTAATGTATAAATATTTTTTAATTTATTTTTTAATTTATTTTTTTATTATGGTGACATTTGTTAACAAAATCCAGTAAGTTTCAGGTATATGATTCTACAGTCAAGCATATATATACAATGCATTCTCTGTTCACTGCCCATCATCAGAGTTATTTTTGTCACCATGTATCTGATCCCTTTAACCATGTCGCCCTCTCCCTTCCCCTCTGGTAACCACTAGTCTATAGTTTATGTGCATGAGTCTCCACTTGTTTGTCCTGTTCATTTGTTCCTTTTAAGTTTATGGCCCACATATAAGCGATATTATGTGATTTTTCACCTTTTTCTGTCTGGCTTATTTCACTTGGCTTGGTTATCTCAGAGTCCATCCTCATTGCTGCAAATGGCAGTATTTCATCTCTTATGGCTGACTAATATTCTATTACACACATGTACCACAGCTTCTTTATCCAATATCTGTCATAGGACACTACATATGCTTCCATGTCCTGGCCACTGTGAATAAGGCTGCTATGAACATTTGTGTGCAATTATCGATTTGGATATGAGTTTTCAAGTCTTTGGGGTAAATATCCAGTAGAAAGATTGCTGCATCGTATTGTAGATCAATTCTTAGTCTTTTGAGGCACCTCCATACTGTTTTCCATTGTGGCTGTACTAATTTACACTTTCATCAGCAATGTATATGCTTCCTTTTTCTCCTCACCTTCTCCAACATTTGTTATTTCTTGACCTATTGATTTTGGCAGTTCTAACAGGTGTGAGATAGTGTTTCATTGTGGTTTTGATTTGCTTTTTCTGATAGTGATATTGAGCATTCTTTCATATATTTGTTGGTCATTTATATGTCTTCTTGGGAAAGGTGTATGTTCAGGTCCTCAGCCTGTTTTTAAATTGGATCATTTGTTGTTGTTGGTGGTGGTGGTGGTGATTGTGGTGGTGGTGTTCGTGGTGGTGGGGGTGGTTATTGAGCTCTATGAGTTCTTTGTATGTTTTAGATTTTAGGACTTTATCAGCGGCATTGCTTGCAAATATATTTTCCCATTAGGATGATTGTTTCTTTACCTTCTTGACAGTTTCTTTTGCTGTGCAGAAGAATTTGATTTGTTGTAGTCCCACTCATTTATTCTTGCTTTAACTTTCCTAGTCTTCAAGTTCAAATTTATAAAATCCATAAGTCCAAGGTCCGTGAATTTAATTGCTATATTTTCTTCTAAACATTTTATTGTTTCAGGTCTTGTATTCAGGTCTTTAACCCATTTTGAGTTAGTTTTGGTGTTTGCTGATGAACAACAATCTAGTTTTATTCTTTTGCAGATGGCTTTCCAGTTTTCCTGCACCATTAATTGAGGAGGCTTTCCTTTCTCCACTGTATGTTTTTGGCTTTTTTTGGTCAAAAATTATTTGCCCATAGAAACTTAGGTTTACTTCTAGACTCTCTATTCTGTTCCACTGTCTTTGTGTCTGTTTTTCTGCCAAAATCATGCTGTTTTGATTACTGTCACTTTGTAGTATAATATGCAGTTGGGCAGAGTGACACCTCCAGCCTTCTTCTTTTTTCTAAGGATAGCATTAGTGATTTGTGGTCTTTCATGCTTTCATACAAATCTGATGATATTTTGTTCTATTTTTTAAAAAAACGTTGATGAGATTTTGATGGGGGCTGCATTAAATCTGTAAAATGTTTTAGGTAATATGGTCATTTTACTATGTTGATTCTTCCAGTCCAAAAACATAGAATATCTTTATATTTCTTTGTATCTTTTTCAATTTCTTTAATAACATCTTACAGTTTTCATCATAGAGGTCTTTTACATGTTTAATTAGAATTATTTCTAGATATTTTATTCTTTTTTTGCAATTGCAAAAGAAATTATTTTGTTCTGCTTCTTTTTCTGACAATTTGTTATTAGAGTATATGAATGCTATGGACTTTTGAATGCTGATTTTGTATCCAGAAACTTTACTGGGTTTGCTTACTGTTTTCAGCAGTGTTCTTGTGGGTTTTCTACCCTAAAGAATCATGTCATCTGCAAATAGTGACAGTCTGACTTCTTCATTTTCTATTTGAATGTCTCTATATCTTTCTCTTTTCTCATTGCACTCTCTAGGATGCCCAAGGGTGACAGTAGACAGCCTTTATTTGTTCCTGATTTGAAGGGGAAAGTTTTGAGTTTTTCACCATTAAGTATAATATTGGCTGAGGGTTTCTTGTACATGGCCTTTATTATGTTAAGTTACTGTCCTATACTGATTTTGTTTTGATCATAAATGGATGCTGTATCTTCTCAAAGGCTTTTTCTGCATCTATTGATATAATCATATGATTCTTATTTTTTAATATGCTCATGTGGTGTTTCACATTAATCAATTTGCATATGTTAAACTATCTTCATGACCTTTGACTGAAGCCTAGTTGATTGTGGTGTATTATGTTTTTAATATGTTGCAATATTATGTTTGTTAGTTACTTATTTAGGAGTTTTACATCAGTGTTCATGAAAAACTTTGATCTGTAACTTTCTTTTTTTGTGTTATCTTTACCACTCTTTAGCTTCATGGTAATAATGGCCTCATAAATAAATTGGGAAGTATTCTCTTCGATTTTTTGGAAGTGTTTGAGATTAGGTGTTAAATCTTTGAATGGTAGAATTCACTAGTGAAGCCATCTGGTCCTGGACTTTTACTTTTTGATAGGTTCTTGATGATTATTTCAATTTTCATAGTGCTGATTAATCTATTTAGATTTTCTAGTTGTTTTTGATTCAGCATAGGAAGGTTAAATTTCTAAGTACTGATCTAGGTTGCTATG
The DNA here is from genome assembly GCA_030015415.1 of Cynopterus sphinx. Classification (NCBI taxonomy): domain Eukaryota; kingdom Metazoa; phylum Chordata; class Mammalia; order Chiroptera; family Pteropodidae; genus Cynopterus; species Cynopterus sphinx. The sequence goes on from JAKZJJ010000153.1 coordinate 123,020, forward strand.
TTTTGAGTCATATACTTTTTCATAATATTCTTATATTCATTTTTATTTCTGTAGTGTCTTTCATAATTTCTCTTCATTCATTCCTGATTTTGTTTATTTGTGTCCTTTCTCTTTTTTATTCAGTGAATCTACCCAGGGTTTTGTCATTTTTAAAAAACCTTTTCAAAGAACTAGCTCTTTGTCACGTTTATTTGTTCTAATTTTTGTTTGTTTTCAATTTCATTTATTTGTGCTCTAATTTTGATTTTTTCTTTCCTTCTGCTGACTTCAGGCATAATTTATTCTTTTTTTTCTAGTTTCTTTTTATATATATAAAATAGAACATTAGGCTGTTTATTTGGGCTAGTTCTTGTTTTTGGAAATAGGCCTGTAATGATATGAATGTTTCTCTTATGACTACTTTTACCACGTTCCAAAAATTTTGATAAGTTGCACTATCATTATCATTCATTTCTATGATGTATCTCTTGATCTCTCTTTTTATTTCTTCTCTGACCCAGTTATTTTTCAGTAGCATGTTGTTTAATCTTCATGTATTTGTGGTTCTTGCATACTAGTGCAGTTGATCTCCAGTCTCTAAGTCATATGATCAGAGAATATAGTTGTTATGATTTCAACCCTCTTATATTTGTTGAGTCTATCTCTGTGTCCAGTATGTGGTAAATCTTTGAGAATATTTCATGTACAGTAAAAAAAAAATGTCTAAGCAGCTATTTTGTGATGAAAGGCTTTGTAAATGTCAATTATGTCCAGTCAGTCTAACGTGTCATTTAAAGATGTTGTATCTTCTTGGTATATAATTATTTTTATCATTATAAAGTATTCCTCCATATCTTTTTATACCTTTTTTATTTTGAAGTCTATTTTTTCTGATATCAGTACCACTAATCCCACTTTTCTCTGAATGCCATTTGTTTGAAATACCATTTTCCAGCCTTTCACTTTAAACTCTATTTGTCTTTAGAACTGAAATAAGTCTCCTGAAGGCAGCATATAGTTGGGTTTTGTTTTTTGATCCAAATTGCAAATTTATGCTATTTTATTGGTGAGTTCATTTACATTTAGGTAACTATTGAAATATGAGGTCTTCTCATAGCCATTTATTCTTTGCTGTCTGATAGCTCAGTATTTCCATTGGTTCTTTGTCGTTGTGTCAGAATTTTTAAAATTAATTTAGTTTTTTTGCGGGGGGAGGGAGGAAGGGGTTTCTCTGGTCCTTCTTGTTTGATGTTATATACTTCAAGTTCTGAATAAATACAGTCATTCATTTTTTTCTGCTCTCAGTAAGGGTGGCACTCCTCTGCTTCTATCCACCTGTTTTTCACCTTATTTCAAATTATGTATTTTTTGTATATGTGTATTTTGTTTTGGGCGAGTTGACTTCTTTCAGTATTTCTATAATGCAGGCAGAGAATTCCCTGAATATTTGTATGCCTGCCAATGTCTTTATTTCTCTTTTCTATCTAAAGGGGAGCTTAGCTGAAAGCATTATTCTTGGCTGGTAGTTTCTTTCATTTAATAGTTTGAATATTTGATTTCCCTTGTTTCTTTCCCGTAAGGTTTGTGCTAGATGTCCAAAAATAATCTAATGGGTTTTTCTTTATAGGTTACCATCTTCTTTTTCTTCGGTGCCTAAGAACTCAGTCTTAGTTGTTGATTTTTATAATTTTAATACAATGTGTTTTGGAGAAGATCTCGTTGGGTTGAGATAACTGGGTGTTCAGTTGACTTATTGAATTCCAAGCCGCAGCTCATTTCTTAGGTGTGGGAAATTCTCATCAACAGTTGTCCAAAAATGCTTTCTACTCTCTGTTTCTTTTCTTTGCTTTCAATAATGCCTATTATTCTTATCTTCCCTATTCTGGAGATGTCAGTTCTTATATTTCTCATTCATGATTTCTTATTCATTGGTTGAGCTTTTCTTCCTTTTGATTTATTTCTCAATTTCTGTGTTGCTATAACTGGTCCTTTTCTACATTTGATCTACCCTATTTTCTAATGTTGGTATTTTATTTTTCATCTCTTGCAGGGTGTTCTTTATTGCCAGAAGTTCTATTTGGTTCTTTTAGAGAGTTTCAGTCTCCTTGTTAAAGAACTCATTCTGCTGATCTAGTTTTTTTCAATTCTTGAAATTGTTGATTGAATCATTTCAGATCTCATTGAATTTTGTTAGAAGTACCATTTTGAATTCTCAAGCACTTAAGTCACATATTCCTATGTCTGTAAGCTTATTTTCTGGAGATTTTCCTCTTTCTTTCTATGCTGTCTTGCCACCTTCTTTGTTCATGGTGTTTAATAGATTATTTCTCCATTTGGGTATTAATGAAAGTGTATTTTTTAAAAAGAAAGGTTTATTATATAAAGGCCTCTGTTCAGCCTGTTGCAAAGAAGGCAGGCTTTTTTTTTTTTTTTTTTTTTTTTTTTTTGCTTTTCTGTGAGTGGTGTCTGAGCTTCTTGGATCCCTTGTTTATATAAAGTATTAATAATGATTTTTTTTTCTTATAGATATTCATTCATTTCACTACCCTCAGCTTCAGTTTTTATCAGTGTTGGTAACAGTTGTAGTAGCATTTGCTTAGACTCATTTAGGGCTCTAAAGTGTTTAATCTCAGAGAATATGAGTGTGGAACATTAAGGGTTAGTGAAAGGGGGCTGTGTCACCACCTCAGTTTTTCAACAGCCACTGATTGAAATTAATTTGTGTTTCTCTGCCATCTCCGCTTCTCTGCCATCTCCATTTCTCTGCATTCTGCCCTGGTGCCTGGGCACTGCCTCTGATGGCTTAGAACTCACAGCTCTCTCAGTCAGGGCTGCTAACGGGACTTGCTGTAATTCCTCCCATCCACATTCCTATTACAGAAAGCTCCAGGTGTTAGAGGCAGCATCTTTGTTTCTCCCAGTCAACTGTCCAACAGTCAGGGTTCTTAACTATTGTATCTCTTATGCGCAGATCCCATGCTCAGATGTGCTGGTGTGCAGTTTGGGGTTTTTTGTTGAGTTTTATATGTTCAGTTTCTTGTTGTGTCAAGGGGAAAGATCTGAGAATGTCTCTCATTCTACCATGTTTCTTTATTTTATTTTTTATATATATATTTAATTTTATTTATTTATTCTTTTGTGGTCATCCTAATAGGAAACAGATGATATATCTGAATGATCAATGTTACTGATTGTCTTTTTAATGCTTCTTGGCCATTATTATAGCTTCTTTGGAGAAATGTCTATTCAGATCTTTTTGCCTTGGCATTACCTCAGGCTTCCATAACAAAAAAATCACAGAATGAGTGTCTTAAGCTACAGAGATTGGTATTCTCACAGTTCTGAAGCTGTGAAGTCTAAAATCAGGGTGCTATCCTGGTTAAATTATTTTCCTTGCTCATGGGCAGTCTGCCTCTCATTGTCAGCTCACACAACCTATTCTTTGCTTGTGCAAGTTTCTGGAGAGAAAGAAAGAGAGACTTCTCTCTTTTTTCATAAGGGCACTAATGTCATCCTGAGAGCCACATTTTCATGAACTCTTCTAACCCTAATTAACTAATTGCCTTTCACTGTGTTGATTTTTTCTTTGTTACATAGAAGTTTGTAAGTTTAATGTAAACCCATTTGTGTATATTTGCTTTTGATGTTTAATGCCACATTCAAGTGAGCATTTTCTGTTTAAAGCATACCCTCCTATTTTCCTCTAATAGCTTTATAGATGCAAGGATTAATTTAGGTTTTTGGTCCATTTTGAGTTGATATTTATATATGGTGTAAGATAAGGGTCTATGTTCATTCTTTCAAAAGTGTATATTCTCTTTTCTCAGCACCTCGTGTGTAGTCTTCACATCCTTGATGTAGACCATAACCTTTAGAGTTGTTTTCTTTTCCAAAAATGTTCCTTTATGCCAGTACTATGCTGTTTGGATTACTGCAGATTTGTAGTATGTTTTGAAATTAGAAAGTTTTAGATGTTCAACTTCATTGTTCTTTCTCTTTTGCTTTTTTGGGGTTCTTTGGTATCTGTATTAGGTTTAGGATGACTTTTTCTATTTCTGCCAAAAGAAGGCAATGGGATTTTGCCAGGGCTTACATTGGTGGCTTAATGGGAATGTCTATGGAAAGTAACCTCACACAGTGATCTGATCATACATCTCTTACAGGGCAGGTTAAGGTAGGTTTGGGTGTCTAGACCTCATGACATCTTTAGTAAAAGTTTTGTCTTTGTTGTACATAAACCCTGTTCATTGTTTTTGTGCATCTGGGTCAACACAGCTTTAAAATGTTTATTTCAGATGCCTCAGAAGCCAAACTATTTCTGGGAGAGCATATCATTCTACTAACTTTTCTTTGCACCTCCATGTAATCTTGCCTAAGTTCCCCTCTTAATTTCAAATGCCTAAAAAAGGCTGCAAACTGTCACTCAGAAGCATTTTTCTCAGGCTATTGCTATCTCAATTCCAGGAATATTCTTTGTTTGGCTCAAATAAATTTTTATAAAAGTTCTCTGCAGTTTGGACTTTCTTACCTCAACACACTGAATATTTAGGTTGCTTTGGGTAGTATGGGTATCTTAACAATATTAAGTGTACTGATATATGATCATGAAATGCCTTTACTTGTGTCTCCTTTAATTTTTTTTAAGTCAGTGTTTGTCATTTTCAGTGTACAATTAATTTTTTCTTATTCGTGCTATGATAAATGGGATTATTTTCTTAATTTTCCTTTTGAATTGTTCGTTGTTTGTGTGAAGAAGATGGCAACATGGATTGGAGTATAAGGTATGATCAAAGGTAAGGGGGAAATACCTTACCTGTTTGTCAGGAGAAGGGGAGTGGTCTATTCCAGAAAGCAGCAAGGGCAGGGTTGTGGTGGCGTCCTCTGTGAGACCATCTCTGGGGACTTAAGGGAAGCTATCTCTGTCCTGACTTGGATAAAGCTGGAACTAATTTGAGGGACCAATAATGGTCACATAATGGAAGAATAAGAGTTGCTAGAGTGGGCATCTTTGCCTTGTACTTGACCTTAGTGAAAACACTTTCAAGTCTCAGTGAGCATGGTATTTGAAGAGAACTTCTTAGAAGTGACCTTTTTTATTGAGGTAGTTTCTTTCTGTTTCTACTTTGTTGATTATTTTTGTCATGAAAGGACAATTTATTTCCTAAGCAAATTTAATGGATAACTAATGAACATAGAATGAAGAATAGATAATGCTTTGCCTATTTTTTTTACCATTTAATGAAAATTAGTTGATGACTTGATAGAATAATAGGCCTTAATGATTCTTCAGAAATCATTTTCCAATGACTTGTGGTTGGTTCTTGTACCTGACACTCTGAGGCTAAATTCTCTATCACTTGATAAGGTTTTGAAAATAGTTACCAACCAAAACATTAATTTCTCTTCAGCTTTTTGCCAGAGCTTCTTTGATGGCTTTGAGTGGAATGGAGTAAGCAAGAGAATGTGAGTGTTTCCCAAGTCCTGTTGATAGTAAAATCTTCTTCATGAATGCAAAATCAAAAAAGATGACAAAAATACAGAGTACCCTATGAATTTCTGTCTTTCTCTTGTGATCTCTGTAACACAGAGAGTGATATAACCATCAGTTTAATATTTAGTATAACGGCAATAATAGGAGTTACCGTTTGTTTTATTTTCACTATATTTCACACTCTAAATTTTACATGCATAAACTCGATTACACTTCAGTGAGGTAGGTACTATAACTATCATCATTTATAGATGAGAAAATGAGGTCAGAGGCACAAAATGTTAGAGTCTCTGCCTAATATTACAGAATCACTTGTAGTGTGATTAAGTCCACAGTTTCTTAACTAAGCCATGTACAAATCACTGAAATTCTTATTTTATAAAGTCTACCCTGTATGACCCACACACATTTACTTTCTTCATCTGACAGATGATCACAACCTCAGTTCTTTTCTGCTATGCTAAAGTGAGAGGTGCACAAGACCCTCTGACCAGGTGAAGCTTACTTGCCATTAAAGGCAGTTTATACAGTGGGTGGACCCAGATAAAAGAGCATATGGGACTTGAGCCACAGAGCCTGCTGCTCTAAGAAAAGGAAGCATCTCCCGTTCTTGAAGAGCTGTAAGTTGATGACTGAGACACCACAGAAAATAAAAGACTCAAGCACTTCACATCATTCACATGCTAGGAACTCACATCTCTGGAACTGATTTCAAAAGCTTGTACCTGTATCTGGAAGTAAGAGCTTCTTTCACTGAGCTTCAGCTGGGTGAATCTCGTGTGGTTTAGAATCATTTGTTTAGCCCATGTAGCCTGCACTGTGAGCTCTTTTACAAGGTGCTTCACATCTGATTACTCTCATAAGTCCAAGGACATTTTCTGTGTCCCTGAAGACCCCTGGGTGTTTTTGCAATGAGTGTTTTCACAAGTAAAAATTAAAACTTCTGTTTTAAATGCTGATAATAATATCTGTGAGTAAAATATTGGGGTGGCTGAGTAGATAAATGTTCAGCAGGACTGTAATCTTACATTGTGTTTAACAGGTCACAGAACACTTTAGTAAATATTATTGCATGTCGTGTTCTCCATGACAATGGTACAGAATTAGTATGTTATAGATTGGGAAACTAAAGGGAATTAGCTGATGCATGACCTTATTCAGATGGAGTGATGGGAACCAGCTCATCTAATTCTAAATACTTTTTCAAGATATATTAATATGCAAATTTTAGCATTATTTTGTTTATTGTCTAGATATGTTTCTCTCACCCATTTATTTGTTCTATTCCTAGAACCCTTGCTTCTATTCTTACAGAGAAAGTCAAAAGAAAAGAGCCTCAGGACACAGCTTGTAGACTTGGATTCACCACCTACCTAGGCCCTTTCTTTTCCTTATACCCTTTATACTTTTCAGTTACTTTCAAATATTGTTGAAGTACTTATTAAACTTATGCCCGTGAAAACACATCAAAGCTTTAAAGTATTAAAGAAGAATACGTTATCTTTTAATATGTGGCACTCATTTTGAAGGCTATGCCCACGGCTCTATTAAGTAATGAACCCAGCTTATAAAGAGAGGCAAAATTACTGAAGGCTGTGGCTTTAAACAGCCTCCAAAACCACTGTCCTCCTCTGGAGAAGCAGGTGCGGCTGGACAGCACTCCAAATGAACAGTGATTAAGAGAAAATAATTTCACTGCCCTAAGTCCTCTGGAAAAAATGATAGTATGGCCTGGGTATTTGGGATGGACTGTAGCTAGAGAATGATTTAAATTAAATGAGGCTGAGAACTAAAATTAACACTGGGGCTTTGAGCCAATCTTATAAATTCTCTGCATGATCCAAAGCTAATCTGTACAGTGAAGACAAGGACAGCAAGTCCTTGTTTGAAAGCATTAAATTAATTTAAAACGGTTTTCATGGACAAATTGTCCTTAACATCCATGTAGGATCTTGGTATTATATTCTCAAGCCTTACACTTAATTTGCCTAACACTTAATTTGCCCTCAGCAAATATTTTATGAATGAGTGAATATGTAGATGAAACATTTTGTAAATAAAACAGTTGGAAAGTTAAACCTGATCATGGGTAGAGTTAGAAACTAAAATTGAATTAGCCATGTGTGGTCAATTTGGAGTCCTAGTCTCTCTTGACCAATAGTTAAGGAGGACAAACAAAATAAAACAAAACAGAGCATACAGAATGGCAGGTGAAAGTTTGATGAGAGGAGATTTTATATTTTCTGACATAAGAAGGACTAGCACTCCAATGTCATTCACCTACCTTTCTCCATCTTAGAATTCAGGAGAAAGGGCATTGATGTGAGGATGTAAATTCTCTGAGAAAGGATGGGCTGCATAACAAGAGTACAGCGAGGCCCAGGATGATGACTACCTGTGTAACTGGCCCTCAGAAAAAGGCTGTTAGATCTTGATACTATACTTTCATTGGGTCACTTGTCTCCAGTTATTTTCTCACTCCAGGGATGTATGATACAGGATTGATTCTCAATGACTTGAGTAAGCGAGCTCTGCCTGAAGCTTTCGAGTGAAGGGACATGCATGACACTTTTTCTAATATCTGTTTCTCTTGTTTCCAGATTGTAAAAAGTGTTAGAATTTTGTTGTTGACAGCAATGCGGCTCATGGCCCCATCCACATTTGTACAGAATGTGTGATGAACATAGGTCATCCCAAACACTCAGCCCTCTCTCTGTATTCTGGCCTGAGAAGCTAACCATTGGGTTGTCCCAAGGATGGGCTCAAGGTGAAAAGAGGCATCTGATCTCCCACTGGGCCTGCTCTTTGACTTCCAGTATGGCCAGGTCCCATAGGATGAGCAAGTAGCCACGAGCGAATACTCCCTCTTGTGAGAATAAGCTACTCGTTTCTCTGTCTTTGGGCTTCTCACTTCCCGTCTGTGAACTGGCGGGCCCCTCACTTTTTGCAGACTAAGTCATGGATAGGGATAATGTGGTACACAGAGTAGATTCTGCATGAACAAGGTGCTCCTGCTGAAAAATAAGAGGTTGAGAGTGATTCAGTGGAATACACATACAGGAGTGGCTCCTACATCTGGTTTCCTGCTTGAGCAAACTGACTCAAATGTGTACATGATGAGTAAGAAGCACATCACATGAGCACAGTTGACAGTGGAATTGTTGCAGACTGAAGGGCTTGATGACAATAGAACTGAATGCTTCTTCTAACTGCCACTTCTCCAACAACAACAACAAAAAAACCTTTTACTTCTTTTCTTGATTCTCAGATCATGAAAATGAGAAACCTATATGCCAGAACCTGCCAGTCAAGATCGAACAGTCCCTGAGTGGGGGAGCAGGGACTGAGGAAAAAGACAGAAAGAAGAGAAAGATTCAGGAGGCCTAGCAGTTAATACTGCAGCCCTGAGTTTATTTCTCAGACAATTTTTTATACCTTATAACTCATGGGAAGCCAAAACTACAAGTATGCACAAACACCTGCTGATAACTATACAAGAGGCTTGTTGCTTTCTCAAGGTCCCCATCTTTCTCCTTATTGAGGTCATAAAACATTCAGCTCACTCTCTCGAGAAACAAGTGTGTTTCTCAGCAGCTGCAAGAATAGCAAAGTATTTTCCAACTATGCAAACATCCTGGTGAACAAATAATCCCAACACCTATATGTGTATGTTGATGAAAAAGATGAATCTGGACCAGATGGATGTGGTAAAGCCAATAAGTGTGAGTCCCAGGGGATTATCCTCTCTGACAAGCCCATCTCACCTTTCTTCTCATCATGCTTCCCACAGTGGTTCTCCCAGGCCCCTGTTTGTCTCTTTTATCCACATTCAGTGTTCTTTTCTATTGAGGAGCATTTTGGGCATTAAGGGGATAAAATATGTTTTATGTTTTCAAAGTAAAAATCTCTATGCTAGATAATTTTGGGCAATAGAAAAGCCCTGGAGGAGGTTTGATTCACTCTTTATTTTGTACAACAGACATTTATTTAGCACTTACTCTATTCTAGAGAGACAGTAGATTTCATTTTATTGTCCAGAACTTAAAGTCATGTCCTTATGAAGGACTTCTTGCAAACAGACATGAAAAAATAATTTTAGAAACAGTCAGCTATAAGTTTCCTATTTCATGAGAAGGGCACAAAGCCAAAGTTACCTAAAACAAGGGGCCTTTAACCTGTAAGAATAGCAAAGTACCCTGGCCTCATTCTAACTAGAACTGGGTTGTAAGGCCTGTAGTAGAAGGAGGTACAGGGTGGTTGTGGCCCTGTCCTGTTCTGTTTTATCAGAGTCTAGAGAATGAGAATGGACTGTGATCATTCTGTGTTGTACTGAGACAGTGACTTCAAGGGCAAGGGGAAACTATCTAGGCAGGATGAGATCTGTGAGCAGTACTTAGAGAAAGGAGTTCACAGGACATTGCAAAGGAGGTTTATGTATGGATGGAAGGTTCTCTAGGAATGTTGCAGGCAGTGGGCAACATCAGAGCATAAAGCCGTAAGCATCAGTTGATGAGCTGGACATGGATTTGACAGGTGGGGAAACTTATACCCTGTGGTTGTCTTTCCTTCCACCTGCCTCAATCTAGGTATATGAACTGTTCCTGGGATGATGAAGAGTGGAACTTGTTGGCTTATCATAATTACAGGCAGATTTTCCACCAAACACGCTGGAACGTTAGGCCGAGAGTGTAAAGTGTTGGTCTGGTGTGCGACGAGTATGGTCAGCAGCTGGGTGTCAAGCAGCTGTGGTGCAGCAAGCAGACGAAACAGTGTGTGTCAGGGGTAGGTGAGTTCCCCTGTTCTTCTTTAATAGAGAATTCTCCTTGGATATTTTCATGGTCCAAGTTAGAGTAAAATCCAGTGTAAAGTTAGTAAAATTTCAAATGAAATGCTTCAGAAACTAAGAATTTATTTCTTATGACTTTAAAACTTAGAAACAATTTTATGGTTTCTTTCTTTCTTTCTTTCTTTCTTTCTTTCTTTCTTTCTTTCTTTCTTTTTCAGTTCTGATTTTTTTTCTACTTCATGCACAAACTATATAACAGTACATAGTGTGGAAAGGCAAATGAACAAATAATGAACTAAACCAAGATTTCGAGCTCTTACCATCTCCGTCACCAAAGCAGATTTTTCTGACATTTTCTGCTGTTTCTTCTTATTTTTCTTTTTATTTCTAAATAAAATGTGTGTTAATATTCATTCATTGGCTATTTCAGTTAGTTGTCATGTGAGCTTCTGCTCTGTGCCACACAGGAGCTTGCAAGGCAGACTGAACATGATGATCAGAATCATCACTGTGGAGCAACTCAAGGTGAAGGAAGGAAACAAATGTGGACCCACGTGTATGTCATCAGTTAGACAATGCGTTAGAATAAGTGTGTGTGGCAGGTCCTCTGGGAGGGCTCTCTCAAGAGAGGATATTTACACCTGTGGTCTGTAAATATAACAGAACGAGTGTTTCTGTTACAGGACTGGCTACAGACCACACTCATCTCAGCATGAAGTGTAAGGAAGGTGGTTGGAGGGATGCCTTGTAGCCTGGAATGTGGAGCCCATGATCTCGTGAAGTCACCAAAGAGACTGTCCTGTGCGATGTAAGATTATGATGATGTTTTCAGCTGGGGTGCCATGGTCTCTGTCCAAAGATTGTGCTTTGTGAATTTTTCGAAAATAGGCTTCATTTGGGAATCCCCTCAGAAATGAGTCTGTCTCCAGGCGACAGAATATGGCAGACTAGATGAAGATGGAAGGGATTCAGGAATATAGGAAGTAAAATTGGAGATATATTGCACTACATGACTTCCCGTTGTATTTGGAGTGGGCTAACACCAAATATAATACATCAAGTATGACTATTTGGTGTGAGGTTACTTTATGATCTATGGAAGACTGAGAGAGAAGCAATTTATGACATACTTAAAGCAGAGGGAGTGATAGTCCTATAGACCAAATGTTCCCAACTGTTCTGGCACCAGGGCTTGGTGCTCCTATAAGGATCTAATGCCTGATGATCTGAGGTGGAGCTGAGATGATGATTCTAGTGCTGGGAATTGCCTGCAAATACAGAAGAAGATTCCTGGCTCACACTCTGCTCACCTCCAGGTGTGCATCTCTGTTCCTAACTGGTCATGGACAAGTACCAGTCTATACCCTAGTGTTTTGGGACCCTGCTATAATCTGTCAACCTCAATAATAAGGCAAACTGAGACAAGCTTAAGTCACCAGAAATGAAGTTTCCTCATGAGAGCAGAGGCATTAGCAACCAAGTGAATTTGAATACCTCATTCACTTTACTCAAGAATGAGTAGCAATCCATGTAGTAATGTATTACAAGGGTGCTATGAAGCATTGTATGCAGGGATGGTTTTATAGGAAGAAAGGTGGGACAAGGGAGCTCTTAGCAAAGGAAAGGTGAAGATTATTCTTGGGCTGGGACAGCTTTTAAGGTAGGTGGGGAAATATTTTATTGTGTAGATTCCCTCTCTTTTTTGATAGGGTTGGGATTGAGTGGGTCTTCAGAGCACCTCTTCGGATTGGCTGAAACATTTTATATTGATTGATGGAGATTAATTTTCTGGGAGAGGATCCACCTAATTTGAGATGGTGTCCAAAATCTGGGTTTGGTTTCAGGGAAATTAGTATGTGTGGCACCAATTTGGGGGCCTGTAGTTTTATTCTTTTATTCTGTCTATTTCCTTACTATGACTTGGAAGATACTTGCATGTGGGGAAAGTTATTGAACTTCCATCTCCATGAAGAACAAAACTGCCTCAGATGCACTGTAAAAATCCAGTCTGGGTCATAGGTAGAAAGAAATTCAACTGGGTTTTCTGGGTTTCTGAAGAAGATGTAGTGCATAAAAATGGAATGACAAGATAGACTATAGAGGAATACTTTGTGTGAAACAGAGCTTGCATTCTCAGCAAAATAAGAGTAATTAGTGGGCACGTCTTACCAGGAGATAAAGCATATGGCACAGGCAGCCTTGTCCATGTCTAATCTGAACAAAACGTTCTCTTTTAGCATTACCCAAGCCAGGGATCCTCCTGCTCACTGGCCTTCTCCCATTCTCTGGCATTCTCCAGTCAATAATTGCTCAGCCAGCACATGGAATGGAGTCATCTCTCTCAGAGTCTCCCAAGAACACTTGCAAGGAAACAGCCACAATCAGAGAAACCTGCTCAGAGGGCCAGAGTCAGCAGCAAGAGCAGCATACTGACCCATACAGCTGGAATGACACAGAGAGGACAAAAGGTCAAAGAATTGTCCAAACCTATGCTTGAAAGGATCAGGTAAAGAAAGATTTCTAGGGCCTTTTCTAATCCACCCCACTGACTAATAGGGAGCTCTAGGAAGTATGAGATAATAATGGAGGCATAACCCAGCAGAGGTCTGAAAGTGAATCCAGGGCACACAGGCAAGTTATTTGTGGGAGTAGGAAAATCAAGAATAAATCAGTCTAACGTCAAGTTTGTCGGCCAAGCTTTGATGATAGGTCACATCTCATCACACATCATGGCAGACTTTCAGGGGAGAAGCCATTTGTTTGCCGGGAGCGTTGGTGGAGCGAGCTTTAAACAGAAGTCACATCTCAGCAGACACCAGAGGGCACGCATAGGGAAGAAGCTCTTTGTGAGTGTGTCATTAACAATAATGAGGTCTGATGGTCAAAGCTGAGTCAGCACAGTCAGAATCCAGCACAGATGATGGGGGAGAACCCAGACATCTTCCACAGAAGCTTCCAGTGCCCATGCTTTTCAGGTCTCCAGTGCTGGACACATGAATGTAGACAGATGGTAAGAACCTTGGAGTCTAGAGGTTTAGAGAATACACAGAAACACTGCTTTCTCAACATAGACTCAGCTGCCATGAAAAGAAAGTGTGAGGCAAGCTGCATGCATGTACCTCCCTCCAGGCCACTGCCCTTCCCACCGAGCTTACTTAGAGCCACTTCCCACAAAGGCTGTACTGAGAGTAACCTGTGAGACAGGACCTCACTCACTCCTGCTATGAGGTGTCTTTGGGGATGGCTGTAACTGAGTCTCTGGGCCCCTTCACAGCCTCATCTGTATGGGTGTTCACTAAGTTCCCCACACAGCAGCTGTTCTAATGCACTTTCTTGTACCTGAGACCAGAGTGGTTTATTGTAGCACTGTCATCATCCTGACATTTTAATTATTGTGTCTTTAAACTTACCTGTATGAGGCTAAGTCCGATGAGACACTGGACATGCTATGAACAGAGCAGCCATGCAGAATGATGGACATTCTTGTCCTCCCACTTACAGAAATTATCCACAATAGCTCAGAAGCACAGAATTCATATGCCAGCTCTTAATCAGCCCTATGCAACACCACAGATATGGAGAAGGTTCAGAATGAAGCCTGTAGGCCACACAGGCCAAGATGCCTTGGCTGGCCTAAAAGGACTCTATCCTAGGCCTAAATATTTAGTACTCATGGAGATTAAATAAAGTCCAGAGAACAGGTCTGGTTTCCATGGGCTGGCCCTAACCAGCCATAGAGAATCATGACAAACGCTCCCTGTATGTCTAGTGCCCAGGGACCTGAGAAGATTACTACTATCGGGATAAATGAGTCAAGTCCTTGGTCTAGAATCCAGGGACATACTCAGGCAGTGAACCTTGGGTTCAAATTCAAAGTATCCCTTTATCGCAGTCCTGTGAATGTGACCTGAGACTTTCTGCGCCCATCCTCAAAATCATACACAACAGTGACACCCAATTCAGGAGGTGCTGTGCAGGTTAAAGAGGGCTGTCTGGTTCTATCAGTGTTCTCCCAACAGTGATTTGCATTGGTTGACCAGGAGGGAATGCACCGCCAATCCTCACAGCCAGTCAGCAGCGGGCATGACCAGTCCTCACAGCTCTTGTGTCTGAGGATCAATTGCACCTACTAAAGTGCCAACAGGCCCTATGTCACAACTACAACAAGAGGGCACACATAACCCATATAAGGGACCCTTCTGAGGCACCTGATCAGCCCCACTGGGCCCCACTGGACATCTACTATATAATGTCACTCTGCCAAGATAGGGAGACATAGCAGCCCTATCTAATAGATAGAAACAAACACAAGGAGGCAGCTTTGTGAAGAAACAAAGACATTTCTTCCAAGTGAATGAACAGAACACAGCTGCAGAAGTAGAACTAAATAAAAGGAGACAAACAATCTACCAGAGGCATAATTCAATACACTGGTTATAAGGATGCTCAACACACTTAGAGGAAGAGTAGATGATCTCACAGAAAATGGCAATAGAGTGATAGCAAACATAAGAAAAGACATAGAAACCACAAAGAAAAGAACCAGTCTAATATGAAAAATACAATAACTGAAATGAAAAACACACCAGAGGATCTAAAGAGCAGAGTAGACGAAACAGGATCGAACCAAAGATTTGGAAGATAAGGTAGCAAAAAACCACCAATCAAAACAGTAAAAAGAAAAAAAAAAAGCAAAATAATGATAGTTTAAGGAGCCTCTGAGTCAACATCAAGCACACTAACTTTTGCGTCACAGGGTTACTAGAAGAAGAGAGAGATCAAAGAATTGAAAACATATTTGAAAGAACAATGACTTAAAACTTACCTAAGCTAGTAAAAGGAGACATACAAATCCAGGAACCCTCCTTTTTTTGCTCATGACCTTAAAAAAGAAAAAAAAAAAAACAGACTTTTATTCTACACTCTTTTGTCTTCATCTTCAAGGAGGAGTTGATATACAGTTTTTCTTCTGGTGGCTTCATACTCTGCTCTGCATGAGGAGAGACACTAAAGTGTTCACCAAACAGTGTAAAAATTCTACTCTGTTTTGCTAGAAAATTTTGTTGATTTTACTGTGGCCTGGCCTGATGGCCTACTGCATTGTGAATCAGGCAAATGTGGGCATTAGAAAATAAGTTAGAATGTATTTCTTCCTTTTCAATTTTTTTGAATACTTTGAAGGAAAATAAAAGGTTTGAGATCTTATTTCAATGCTACATAAAGTTTACCTACAAAGTCACCTGATCTAGGCCTTTGTTTTTGAAAGTCTTCTGATTATGGATTCAATTTCATTAGTAGTTATTTGTCTGGTTAATTTTTTTGTTTTTACTAATCATTTCTTTGAAGCTTGCATGTTTCTAAGTAATTTATTTTTATTTGAGATTGTCCAAATTTGTTGACATATGATTGTCCATAGTACTGTTTTTGTAATCTTTTGTGTTTTTGTAGGGGCAGTTGTCACTTCTCCTGTTTCATTTCTAATTTTATTTATTTGAATCTTCTCCTTGATTCTGACTAGATTCTTGTAAAATTGATCTTTTCAAAGAGCAGACTCCTGTTTGTTTGCTGTTTATTTTGTAAGCAGCACTTATCTTTTCTATTGATTTTTAGATTCTAATTTGTTTATTTCCATTCTGATCTTTATATTCTCTTTGTTCTAATCACTTTGGGCTTTTTTATTCCATTCAATTAATTTAGGTGTAAAGTTACACTGTATGGTTGAATTTTTTTGAGAGAGGCTTGCATTGTTATAAATTTTCCTCTTTAAACTGCCTTGGACCATAAATTTTGAACTGTTATGTTTTCAGCTCTTATTTGTTTCAAGAAGTATTTATTGTGAGTTTTTTCTGGACCTCATTGTTATATAGCAACACATTATTTGGTTTCCATGCTTGTGTGTTTTCTAAGTTACTCCTTGTAATTGATGACTACTTTCTTGCTAACGTTAGTGGAGAAGAATCTTGATATGATTTCAACCTTATGCTTCTTAAAACTTGTTTTGTGGTGTAATGTGTCTTTCTTGGAGATATTCCTTGTGCCCTTAAAAAATGCTTTTTTTTCAGTAAAAAGACCAATTAAGTCTGTTTGGATAAAGCATCATTTAAGGCCACTTCTTTTCTTGTGGATTTTGTGTCTTGGTGATAACATCCACTGGCATAAAAAGAGTTCTAAAGTCTTTTATTATTATTGTTTAACTGTTGACCTCTTGCTTTATGTCGGCCAATACTTGAGTATTTCCTGCCAATCTCGTTTGGCCTGCGGCATTTCTGTTGTAATGGTAGTTAACTAACTGCTTTTCTCTTGCTACTTTTAAGATTCTCAATTTGTAAACTCTGGCTTTTTAATTAGGATGTCTTGATGTTGTCTCTTTGGGTTCATATCATTTCAGACTGTTTTTTGAACTTCTATGTCTATTTCTTTCACTAGGTTATGTAATTTATTCATCATTATTTCTTCTATAGGTTTTCAATTCA